>CAUYON010206508.1:0-47204 GCA_963573935.1 Arctocebus calabarensis | reverse complement strand
CCAGAGGTTGTGGCAGGCGCATGTAGTCCCAGCTACTCGGGAGGCAGAGGCAGGAGACTCGCTTGAGCCCAGGAATTGGAGGTTGCTGTGAGCTGTGATGCCACAGCACTCTATCCAGGGTGACAGCTTGAGGCTCTGTCTCAAAAAAAAAAAATATATATATATATATAGAAGAAATGGTTGCTTTGGGGTCTGAGACAAAAAATTTACAAGATAAGCCTAGCAGATTAGGATAATTTGTCATGCAGATAATAGAGAAGCTACTCCCATCATGTCAGTAGGACTCAGAAGATAGTCTGGAAAAATTCCCACTGACCAATGATGGGTCAATTTTACCAGCAAAAGTGATAATACTGCAACCAAATACATTTAAATTTAATATTTTAAAACGATATTTGAAGAATCAGGAGAGGGGAGAAGGGGCACTTCCATTCACCCTAGGACAAGTCCCACTGCCCTGCTATGGGCTACTGTAAGACAAGTTATGGACAGACTGTATTCCCCACAGCCACTTGGCCACCCTGCTCCCCCCAGAGTGGTCCCACCTTCTCTGGTGGCAATCCCATAAACAGTGCCATTTTGAGCAGTTGGGACCTGCACTGTGCCTTTGGGCAGGAGGGGGCTGCCAGAGCTGCCAATGGGCTGAGGAGGGAGAGGGAAGACCAGGCACTCCCATGCACTCTCATGCTTCCCTAGTACAAATTCCCCCATTACTTTGAGCTGGCATGTGACCAAGACATGAGCAGACTGCAGTCCCCACAACTACCTGCTAAGGCTGCTCCCGCTGAGAAAGGGCCCACACTTCCTGGTGGCAAACCTACAAAGCAGCTACCACATCCCATGCCTGAGCATTCCATCAGCAGCCTGGCAACCACCCATCTCTGCCTATCAGACGACCAGACTGCCTGAGGATAAGTCTACAGACCTGCATCCATCCCTTAGTACTGAAATACACCATCCAGGGTCCTGGAAATTGCCCAGAATAGTCCACCATCATTAGCACCTGATCATTCCTCCAAGGGTCTAAGGTCAGGCCACCCCAATTTACCAATGCCACCATAGCAGACATTCACCTGCATGTACTACTAGCAGGCCGGGGGACTGGCCCACCCAACCTATCATAGTCACTACCCTCATTGACTTAGACCACTAGGGTCATAGGGGGTTGCTCGACCACTGCTACTGCCATACCTACATCAATACCAGCTGCCCAGGGACCTGAGATCTCATCCATATGTTCAGCCCTCTGCTGCCCATACCAGCATCTGAGTAAGTCACCTGGAGGCCCAAAAGTTAACCTCCAGGACCCACTAACACTGGTGCCAGTGGAAGCCACTCTGGAACACCAAAGTTGATATATTCAGTCCACTTCTGCCACCACTGGGGCTCAAAGACTAGCCCACCTGCCATCCTAGTCCCAAGCAAAACTTTACTATAGCCTTCACTAATAACTGTACCCTAAACAATAAAATCAGATGCCACTGATTCTGCCTACTGCTGAAGGAATCATATAGAAATCATACTTCTACGGGTGACAAAAAAGATCAAAGCCAAATCACCCCACCCAACTAACAACACATGTGCATCTGCAGGAAAAAGTCTTCTACTATGAAAGTAATTTCAAAAAATTGGAAGTAGTGACTTTTATACCAGATGTGCAGATATCAATGTAAGGATACAGAAAATAAATAAAAAATATATTTAAAAAAGAACAAAGCCTTCATGACATCTAAGACAACATAAAGCAAATGAATATACAAATACACCCAGAGGTGAAGAGAAAATTAAAGGGCTAGGAAAATACAGTTAATGAAATAGATAAAAACTTCCAACGTCTTTTAAGAGATTAAACATTCATATACAGGAAGCTCCACAATCCCTGGGAAAACAAAATGCAAAAAAGTTTTCTCCACAGTGTACTACAGATTGTCTAAAGTCAGAGAGTGAATCCTAAAAACCAACAAAAGAAAAGCATTTAGTCACCTACAAAAAAAAAAAATCCAACAAACTAATAGCAGGTTGCTCAAAATAAACCTTACTGGTTAAAAGAAAATAGGATGATTTATTCAAAGCACTGAAAGAAAAGAAAAACTGCTGACCTAGAGTACTATATCCTGCAAAATTAACCTTTATAAATGAAGAAGAAATAGAATCTTTTCTTGACAAGCAAATGCTGAGGGAATTTGTTACCACTAGACCAGTCTAATAAGAAATGCTTAAGGAAGTTCTAAGCTTGATGTGAAAGGATGACATTTATTGTCATAAAAATGCATAAAAACAATAAAACTCACTTATAAAGCAATCACACAAAGTAATAAAAAGCACTTGTAGGGCACCACTATAGAAATTCACCAAACTACAATGAAAACAAGAAAAAAAGGAACAAAAAATGTATAAAACAAGAAAATAATTAACAATATGACAGGAAAAAAAGCTTTGCCTGTTGATAATAATCTTGAAAATAAATGGACTACATTCTCCACTTAAAAAATATAAAATAGCTGAATGGATTTTAAAAACATGGTCCAACTATATGCTGCTTAAAAGAAAATCACTTTCCAGTATAGACACACTTAGACTGAAAGGGATGGAAAAGCTATTTCACACAAACAGAAACCAAAAGCTAGCAAGAGTAGCAATACTTATATCAGATAAAACAGACTAAGTCAAGCATAGTTAAAAATAAAAAGGACAAAGAAGATTATTATATAATGTGACAGAGGGGTCACTCTACCAAGAGAATATAATAATTCTAAATATATATGCATCTAATGTATACAATGTAAGGGTATACAAGACACCCCCTGGATGAAGGGGCCTACTACAACTTGAACTTAACCTTAGAAATGCAAACAATGTAACCTAATCATTTGTACCCTCATATTAATCTGAAATTAAAAATAAACATATATGTGTGTATATATACATATGTGTGTATCCAACTCAGGGAGTGTCCAGATTCATAAAGCAAATATTACTAGATCTAAAGAGAAATGGACTGTAACACCATAGTAGAGGACTTCAACACCCCACTCTTAGCATTAAACAGATAACCTGCATAGAAAATCAAAGACACATTGAACTTAAAATTGGACTTTAGACCAAATGGACTTATACATTTATACATATCCAACAACTGCAGAATATGTATTATTTTCACCAGTACATGGAATGTTCTCCAAGATCAATCATATGTTAGGCCACAAAACAAGTTTCCACATCATTTTTTAAAAATTGAAATCATAGGATGGTGCCTGTGGCACAGTGAGTAGGGCACCGGCCCCATATACCGAGGGTGGCAGGTTCAAACCCAGCCCAGGCCAAACTGCAACAACAAAAAAAATAGCCAGGTGTTGTGGTGGGTGCCTGTGATCCCAGATACTTGGGAGGTTGAGGCAAGAGAATCCCCCAAGGCCAAGAGCTAGAGGTTGTTGTGAGCTGTGACTCCATGGTACTCTACCAAGGATGACAGAGTAAGACTTTGTTCTAAAAAAAAAAAAAAAATTGAAATCATAACAAGTATCTTCTATACCACAATAAAGTAAAACTAGAAATCAATACCAGAAACTATGTATAGAAACTATACAAATACATGGAAACTAAACAACATGTTCTTGAATGACCATTGTAACAATGCTGAAATTAAGATGGAAATGAAAAACATTCTAGAAACAAATGAAACATACCAAAATCTGTGGGATTCAGCAAAAGCTATGCAAAGAAGGTTTATAGCAGTAAATGCCTAAATGTAAACAATAGAAAAATTACAAATTAACAACATAACAATGCCCCTAAAGGGGCTAGAAAGGCAAGAACAAACCAAATTCAAAATTATCAAAAGAAATAAAAATCAGAACAGAACTAAATGAAGTAAAGACAATACCAAGGATCAACAAAATACAAAATTGGTTCTTTGAAAAGATAAAATTGATAAACTGCTAGCCCCACCAAGAAAACAGAAAACCCAAATATACAAAATCATAAATGAAAAAAAGGAAACATTATAATCTATATATACCACAGAAATACAAAAGACTAGAGACTATTAAGAACTGTATACTCACAAAGTGAGAAAGCTTAAAGGAACAGAGGAATTCCTGAAAAGATACGAACTACTAAGGCTGAACCAGGTAGAAATAGAAAACCTGAACATTCCAATAAGGAGTAGTGAGATGAAATCAGTAATAAAGTCTCCTAAAGAAAAGCCTAGGACTAGATGGATTGACAGTTGAATTCCACCAAACAGGCAAAAATAATTAATACCAATACTCTTGAAACTATTCTAAAAAAGAAAAAAAAAAATACCAAAACAGAGAATTTTCAATAACTCATCCAATGAGGCCAGTATCACTCTAATACCAGAACTGAACAAGAACATAACTAAAAAAACAAAAAACTACAGGACAATATCCCTGATGAACATAGATGCAAAAATCCTCCACAAAATACTAGCAAACAGAAGGCAACAATACATCAAAAAGATAATGCATGTATGTTTAACTGAATGTTATGGCTTTTTTATGTTTTTATGGGTCTACTAAAATACTTAAAATCAAAAAAAAAAAAGATAATGTACTATGATCAAATGGAATTTATTCCAAGAACACAAGCATGATTCAACATATGCAAATCAATAAACACCATACATCACATCAACAGAATATAAAACAGAAACTGTAGGATCATCTCAATAGATACAGAAAAAGGTTTTGATAAAATTTAACATCTCTTCATGATAAAAACACTCAATAAAATAGGCATAGAAGGAACATACCTCAAAATAATATAGGTCATATGTGACAAACCCACAGGTAACATTATATGGAATGAGGAAAAGTTGAAAGCCTCTTCTCTAAGAACTGTAGTAAGACAGGGATGTCCACTTTTGGCAATCCTACCCAACCTTGCACTCAAAGTCCTAGCCAGAGCACTCAGACAAGAGAATCGTCCGTAGAAGACATCCGAAGTAGAAACAAGGAAATCAAACTATTCATCTTTGCTGATGATATGACCTTATCTCTGGAAAAACCTAAAGATTCCACACAAAAAAAAGAAAGAAAAGAAAAACCCTCTTAGATTTGATAAATGAAATCAGTAAAGTTACAGGCTACAAAATCAATGTGCAGAAATGAGTATCAGTAATAATGTACACAAGAAAATAATCAAGAAAGTAATCTCTTTTACAATAGCTATAAAAAATAAATAAAATACCTATAAATAAATTTAACCAAGGAGGTGAAAGATCACTGCAGGGAAAACCATAAAACACTGATGAAAGAAACTGAAGGCAACACAAATGCAAAAACATACTTTGTTCATAGAACTTAAAAAAAAATTAAAATTGTCAAAATGACAATATTGCTCAAAGCAATCTCTAGGTTCCACACATTCCATGTCAAAATACCAACAACATTCTTCACAGAATTAGAAAAAAAAACACAGTCCTAAAGTTTATACTGTGCAAAAAAATAATAATAATAATACTGTGCAAATAGCCAAAGCAATCCTGAGCAAAAAGATATTACAAGGATAGAGCAAACAAGAAAACATGGTATTGGTATAAAAACAGACACATAGACGAATGGAACAGAGTAGAGAATTTAGCGATACAGCCACATATTTGTAGCCAACTAATCTTTGACAAAGCTGTAAGAACTTATACTGGGGAAAGGATACCCTCTTCAATAAAAGATGCCTAGAAAATTGGATAACCACATGAAGAATGAGTTAATTTTTATATATGGAGAAAGATAGGGTCTAATTTCAAGGAATTTATGACTAAGACCTCAAAAACACAGACAACAAAAACAAAAATAGACAAATAGGGCTTAAAATGAAAATCTTCTGTACAGCAAAAGAAACCATCAGAGTAAAGAGATAACATGTTGAATAGGAGAAAATATTTGCAAACTATTTATTCAACAGGGGACTAATAAATATCCAAAATATACAAGGGACTCAACAGGAAAAGAAACAAATAATCCAATTTTAAAAGTGGCCAAAGGACATGAATAGACATTTCTCAAAAGACAAACAAATAGCCAACAGGTACAAGGAGAAAATTCTCAACATAACTAATCACAGAAATACAAATCAAAACCACAATAAGATGTCATTGTACTCTAGTTAGAATGGCTATTATTAAAAAGACAAAAAATAACAGATTTTAGTGAGAATGCAGAGAAAAGGAAATGTTCATATATTGCTGATGGGAATAGAAATTAACACAACCACTATGGAGATTTCTCAGAAAACTAAAAATAGAACTATTTGATCCAACAAATCCCTCTACTGGGTATCTACCCAAAAGAATAGAAATCAATACACCATAGCCAGGTGTTGTGGCGGGCGCCTGTAGTCCCAGCTACTTGGGAGGCGGAGGCAAGAGACTCGCTTGAGCCCAGGAATTGGAGGTTGCTATGAGCTGTGATGCCATGGCACCCTATCCAGGGTGACAGTTTGAGGCTCTGTCTCAAAAAAAAAAAAAGGAATCAATACACCAAAGAGATACTTGCGTTTGCATGTTCATTGCAGCACTATTCACAATAATGAAGATATGGAATCAGCCTAAGTGTCCATCAATGATCAAATGACTAAAGATAATGTGGTGTATACACAGTAGAACACTATTCTGCCATTAAAAGAATGAAATCACATCATTTGTAGCAACATGGATGGAATTCAAGGTCATTATATTAAGTGAAGCCAGGCACAGAAAGACAAGTATTGTATGTTCTCACTCTTAATTGTGGGAGTTTAAAAAATCTAATCACGTGGAGAGGAAAGATGGCAGGCAGAATCTTGGAGAGGGAGGAAGCAAGAAGGAAATGGAATCTTGGAGTGGGGGGAAGCAAGAAGGAAATAAGTTTAAGTGTATAAACAGATGGAATAAAGTCAATGTTTGATAGCAGGGTAAGGCAACTGTAATAAACAAAAACATTGTATTAATACTTGGGAGATGGATACCCTCAATACTCGGAATTGCTTAATGTACCTGTAACAAAATTTCATATGTACCCCATAAATTTGTACAGATAAAAAAATAAGGAACAAATCATTGTTTTGAAATCAGACAAACACATGAAATGAATCAAGTGTTTATCAGACCTTTCCTATATCTGTACTGTATCACTGAATACCCAGTAGAATGAGAAATGTCTCTTTATAAAAGTATTCAACCTAATAAAAGATAGAATTTCACTATTTTGCAGTCCTCAATGAACAAATAGCTGTATTACATATCAGAGGCTGCTAAGATCGCACAAAGGCAACCAGATATGATGTGCCTTCTTTAGTCTTTCTAGAGAGAGAGAATAGAACCTGGATCTGATCCAATCTCTGGATCCAGCTGGAAATTTGCAGGAAATACCAAGGACAGTGGAACATGCTGAGCTGCACATGAGTTTGCATTCATCAAAGTCCAGACTATGGAAAACTCAGCAGGTAAAACAGCCTGGGTGCTTCAGCAGATAAATTGTACAGAAATTAAAAGGGTAGAGGAGGAGCCTATACATTAAAAGACTTTTTTAAAGTGGACAAGACCAAACAGTGGTATGTAGGAATATATATTTAGGTAATAAAATCATAAACTCAAGGAAGGAATTAGTATAAAAATCAAGATAGTAATTCCTTGTGGGAAAAGTTAGTTTCTGTGATTAGGGCAAGACTGCTGGAAAGGGACAGGGGGTGGGTCCCAAAGTTCTATTTCCTGGCCCTGTCTGTTTTCCTTGCCTTATAATGATTCATCAAGCTATACATTGGATTTGTGAAGCTTTTCATATCCCTGTTTCTTTTTATAATAACAAAATTTTATAAAATATAATCAAGTTCTTTCCCTCAAATGGCTTAGAGTCTAAAGAGAGAGGTGGAGATGTAAACAACCAGTTTCAAGAAAATGTGATAAATGCTCTCTGGAAAGTATGTATATGTTTCTGTTGAACTGAAGCAATTCAGCATGGCAGGTCCCAGAAGGCTGCCAGGAGAGACACACAGCCTGGCATTGAAGGGACAGACATTCTCTAAGTGGACATGTGAACAGCAGAGCTCAGAGACCAGACTAAGCAGAGTTATGTCATAGTCCCTTTTTGCTGGCTTACTTCAGGCAGCCCAATGCACACATGAGTATTTATTCTGGCACTGGTTTTTCTTTTATGCCACTTCAGTTGTCTATAGTCATTTCCTTTAAGACAACAGAGGTTAGGAATGTCAACCAAAGGAGTATACGTTCACATATTTATGTGAATAAACTAGAGTTTTTCTGCTCTTCCTCATTTTAAAACCAGAGCTACAATGGACAGTCCGGGAAAAGGTGCCATCTTGACAGCTTTTTCTGAAAACAGAATGGCTGCTGCAAAGATGGGATCCTATACTCAGAACAGAATGGGAATTCGTCCCTGAGTTACCTGAGCAGAGAGAACAGAGGGAGGGAAGAGTTTAAAGAAGGTGTATTCTTCCCCTGACCTAAACCCCAAATGCCGGAATGCCCCATCACATAACCTAACCAAGAAGGCAAGACATTGGATATCCAATTACAGAATCTGACTTATCCAAATGGAAGATGAAGAATACAACTTATTAGGCTACATTTTTCTGAGAAACAAAACACAAGGTATGTGATTTGTATATTAGAATCAAAGAGCAATGGGGTGTATACAATTTGGGGTGTCCCCTGCTAGCTCTCTTCCTGAGTACTGTGTAAGTAACAGCATGGAACCATAGCAAGTCAACATCTATTAGGACCTGGGAGTTCTGAGGGAACATATGTGATGGGAGAGCAGAGCTGGTGCCCAATTCAGGAGCACTTATCCTTCATACCCATCTGGCACTGATCCCTGGATATCTCTAGTAGTAAGCTGGCACTGGAAACTAAAAAAGTCCTCTGGAAATACAGTAAGAATAGCTTAGAAAGGAATTGAAAAGCCACTTGTTTACATGTTTCTTCTTCTAGGTGAAATGGGGTGATAGTACCCAACTAGGTGTATAGGGAAAGTAAGACATATGGAAATGCTTTATAAATGAAAGCGTAGAATGGAGAGTATTTGACAGAAATAAAATGTGCTTGCCTTCTTCATACAGCTGCATATTGACAAGAATTAATCCTTACAACAACACTATTTATCAAATCTATAGATATAAACACATATGAATGCTCTCAATAAGTACAGTCTTCCTTTACAAGCTGGGACATGTTATGTCATTAATCCACTGCCAGAGGTAACATCAAGAATTCGTCTTGCTGAGCTAAGTATCTATCCCGTTCCTTAAACAAGATGGAACAATTGGCAGAGGCCATACATAGGTCTGAGTTTGGAAACAAATCAGCTTATATCTATTCTCGTTCTAAAAATGATGAATTTATGGACAAAAGAGACCATGTTCTTTCATCTGCCTGTTTAAGACTTGACTCTCATAGAGAGAGCAAAACTCCAAGAGAGACCACTGTGTTCCAAACTTACCTGACCAGTCGCCTGGGGTGCTTGCTAAAAATACAGTCACTTCCCAAGCCACTTCCCATATCTGCTGAATTAGAATCTCCAGGGGGGTATTTTAAAATCTGAACTTTTAACAAATGTCCTACATGGTTTTTATGATAAGACAAGTTTAGAAAAAGCCAGGATATAACACAGCTCCACAGGACTCTCAAACCAAAGACTTAAAGAGGGCTAAAGAAAAGAGATATCTTAGTCTGCTCAGGCTACCATAACAAAATACCCTAGTCTGGGTCACTTACACAACAAAAATTTATTTTCTCAAAGTTCTGGAGGCTGAAAGTCAGAGAATTCAGCACCAGTGTGGTCAGGTTTTGGTGAGGGCTTGCTTCCTGGCTTACAGATGGTCGCCTGCTTGCTACATCCGCACATGACCTCTTCTTTGTGCAAAGTAGGGTAGTAGGGAAAGGAAGGAAAACATAAACATGGGGCCTTGATGTCTCTTTTTATAAGGGCACTAACCTCATTCATAAGGGCCCCATCCTGATGACCTCATCTAATGTTAATTGCCTCCCAAAAGCCCCATGTCCAAATATCACTACATTGGAGGCTAGGGCTTCAACCTATGAATGTGGGGGTAAAGAAGACACAAACATTCAGCCCATATAGGGGGCAATGGAGTTTAGTCCCCTCAAGGGGGCAGGTGTTCATTTATGAAGCTGGATGTTTACTTGGGGAGTTTGCCTGTCACCAAAACTACTTCACACAAAGCATAGGCTTGAGCAAGCTATGCACCCACTAGTTTGGGTAACTTACAATGGACAAAACATGACATTTCAAATAATCAAAACAACTAACAGGAGAAAAATCAATGTTACCAGGTATTTTAGATGTTAGTTCATTTAAGCACTATATTTAGTTCTGGACCTACTGATAGCTCAAACCAAAAGAGAAAAATACATTTGCTAATTGTCTTTTCTATTTCACACATGTTAAATTTTGGGTAGAGTTCCAGCTTTTACTTATATCTCCCAAACCAAACTGCTATTTCCAAACTTATGCCCTTTATAGAAAAGAAAAATCATTGGGTTTTTTTTCCCCCAAGAGCTTAACATTTTGTTTCAATGCATTTCTAGCTTATTAGAGAAGCAAAACTAGTCATACTAAAAATACCAATGGGGAATCTCCTTCCCCAAACATATAACAGAACTTGATGAGAAAAATAACACATTTTGCAAAATCTGCAGTTTTTTCTTTTAGATCAAAAGAGTTTTCTTACTTTTTAATAAGTCAGATAACCTTGAAGATCCAGCTACTTTCCAGTCATTGCTTAGCAATGAAGAGCTCAGAAAATTACTGATTCCATGATTCCAAATCATTTATCCAATTAGGCAAGTTCCATGACTCAGTGTGCCTATAACAGAAAGAAAACAGCTCAGTGTGCTAGGAGAGTAAAGTCTCTGGTTTCAGGCCCAGCTCTGAATTGATTGGTTCCAGTGAGCAATTTGTTTACCCACTCTGAGCCTGTTGTCATTAATTCAATAACTCTTTCTTGAGCATCTAAAAGGGCCAACCACTGTATCCAGCTAAAGAAGATAGTCTTGCCCTTAAGAAGCCCAATCTGGAGAATAAGGGAGTTTTCCATTTAATAATGTAATTGTTACTTCCCTGGTATGGGTGCTTTGTGTCTGTACCTCACTAGGTTATCACTCAAAACAAAAACATGTGCGTGTACAAGGGAACAAAGGAATGGGTGAGTGAATAAAACACAAAGGCTATTAGTTAGCCACCTTCTTGTGTTCTTTGTCTAATAACCCAGGCCCAAGTGGTCCATCTTCAACTGGACCTCTCTTTAGCCTTTTATGCTCAGAAAAACCTCATTTTTTGGCTGTAATATGGCCCCGTTATTCTTCTTGGTTATTCAGAATCTACTTCTATCCCTGATCCCAGCCCTATTTTCCTATACAGTAAATTCAACAAACATCCATTGAGCACATATTATCTGGCAAGCTCTGGGCAAACCAAGATGTTGGAGAACACAGACACTGCCTCCTACCTTCTGTGGCTATGGATGGTGCTTTGTGTGACCCATTCCTGGCCATGGAATCTGTGCCTCATTTCTTTGACTCCCAGCTACTGAGAAGCCAACACAGGAAAATGGCATCGTGTGCTCCCCAGAAGAGTCTTACATCAATGCCTTACATCAACACATTCTACCGCCCACCTTGTCCTAGCCCCTCATACAATTTGTTACAAAAGTATCTGTTTGGAGCCTGGGACTGGCCTAAACCTTCCATACACTTAATGGCCTATGAATGTCAATGCTACGGCCAATCCCTGGTGTCTCCACCTGTTATTTGAATCATTTCCCACCATTATTTGAATCATGATTGAGACAGTAGTTTCAATCATGATTAAGTAGAAGGCCTGGTAAGTAGAAGGCCTTACCAGAAAAATAAATTTTAAAGATAAAACAAGTAGCATTTGATTAGTATGGCAAAGTTTAAAACCACTAGATGGCAGGTTATAGGGTCAGTAAAGTGTCAGAGCTGACATTTATGACCACATCTTCTGAGCCAAAGTCTGTGAGCCTATTTGGAGGGGGCCAAGGGTTTGGTTTAGTGCTGAGATTCACAAAAAGCTACACGTGTAGTGTTTGCTACAACAGCATTATCCAGTAGTCCTCCCTTTCCACAAAGGCTATGATCGAAGACCCCCAGTGGGTGCCTGAAGCCTCAGATAGCACCAAATCCTATATATACAATGTCTTCCTAATCTGATAACCAAGATGGCTTCGGGTGACTAAGGGACAGATGGCATCTACGGCAGGGATCTCTGAACAAAGGGAGACTCACGTCCTAGGAGGGACAGAGGGCATAACATAAGCTTTTATCACACTACTTCAGAATGGCACACAATTTATAACTTAGGAATTATTTCTGGAATTTTTCACTTAATATTTTCAGGTTGTAGTTGATAACTAAAATCCATGAAAAGCAAAACCACAGATAAAGAGCGAGTACTATACATAGATCTAAAAACATACCTCCCCTGGCTTAAAAAGAAAGTTCATTACAAAAGTAAAACACAAGTTTAGAATTGTGTAACGTTTTGGTATTTTCAACACATTGAGAACCTCAGTGGAAGTTGCCCAGGCCTCTCTCAAACTCTTAAGGTTTGACAAACTTTTTCTTTTTAACATGGTATCTCATGGTGTTTACTTGCCGTGACTTGTGACTTTTCCATCCAGAAATAAAATTGGCTGGATTTTCCTGAATTTTCTCCATTTGTACATATATCTTATCTACCTCACCACCTTAAAAAGCATCTTCATTGACCTATGCCTACCAGAAAAACTAACAAGATCACTTATCTGAAAGAGTCCACAGTTCACCAGCAAGGATAAGATCTGTGTATTTGCTTGCTAGAAAACCCAGCTAGATGCAAAGTATGATTCTGTCTTGATAAATTATCTTCTAAGGGTGATGTTGGTAGGTTCAAATAGCAAAGGAATACTTAAAATCATATCTCTAGGACTCAATTCCTTCATCCATAAAATGAAGGAAATAACATTCCAATGAAAATGAATGGGGGATCAAGGGCTTTTCAGATGAGTACATATACTTACAAGATGTCACAGTAAATGTTCTGAGCTTTACTATCTCCCTTGGTCCCTGTCTTGCCCATCTGAAAGGAAGAGCCAAGCTTTCCATTTGTAGTTGGAACTGCAGACCCTTCCCAGGCCCACTCTAGCGTCATAACTAGGCTGTGTTCATGCACACCCCTCTGCTTTGTCACTGTTTTGGTGCTGAATGGCTCCAGCCAGAGGCAACAAGACTCCTGGACTCCTCTGAGCTGCATCCTCCTCTGTGCCATATGCATCATGGGAATGACATGGGTGCTGTCCGGATATGGGTCCGCTCCAGTAGAAGCCTCCCCACGATCTCACACGATCTCCCTGGGGACAGCTGCAGACCTTCACAAGCCAACCAGTGTTAACTGCTTTCCATTTCCCCCCCCTTCTCTACTTATTGTGGCTTTTCAGAAATTTGATGAGGTGAAATATTCTCCAGTAGAGGAAATAATATAAAGCTTAAAAGTCATTTCAGATGGAATGGTGAAATAATTCCGCTATGTTTCTTTTTGAACCTTAAAAAAAAAAAACCCCAGCAAACTGACTCAGCCTCTGGGCATTTCATTATTGATAGATTGGAGGGAAACATATGGCTTTAGATGAACAGGTTTTTATTTTAACTTGTTAGAGCACTTTGGGATGAAGAGATGAGAAAGACAGGTGCTAGACAATAGAATAAACCTGGCACCAGCTTATTTACATAATTTGGTATAGAAATGCATTGAAGTATGAAGTATAAAGTGACTGTGTTGAATAGTGAAAATAAAGTATTTTGGAAAACAATCTGTGTTCACCACCCAGCTCTAAAATAACTGAACATTTTATGAAATACCTCTTCTTTGTGAAAATTACTGGTGGCTTAAGCTATATGTGCAGCTTTGGGGGAAAAAAATCAATCTTTTATGGTATTGTTTAAGGTAATTCTTAAGAATGCATTCTCTAAACAGATGGGACACTGAGTGGGGAATGGGAAGAGCACATTTACACCTGACACGGCATGTTCCATTCACCATTTCTTCATGATTAAAGGCTAAATCAGGAGGGCCAGGAAAGTGTGGGTGGCATGTGTAGCCAAGATTATAAACAGCATTTTTTGTATGACAAACTGCTTCCTAAATGAAGGGGCAGGGGATTTAAAGGTGAATATAACTGCCTCTTTTACTGCATGCGAAGTTTGTGCTGTGTAAAATTCCTAAATCCTAATTTCCTTTTGACAAGTATCCCTTAACAGGCCTCCCAGATATCTGAAACCAATTTTAACACACTCTGGTCCTCCGCTGACCACAACGTTACCTGAATGGTGTGGTCCGATTTCCAGGCTGCTCACCAGTCCTCAGGCCTACGGGGTGAGTAAATATCCCACGTGGGACAGGCTGGGTGAATATTGATGAGCCCAGGCACCTCAGGCCTATTACTCCTCGGCTTGAGGAGGAAGCATTTTAAAAATTCACTGTGCCAAGAAGCATTTCTCTTCCCTTGTCAGATGTTGCTGATGTTGGCTTATTCTTTTAAAGATGTGATTTTTTATTGTTAAACATTTTTAACCATACAATGACCTTAGAACATGTAGAAGGAGTAATGTGTCCTCACAAACTGCTGTGTTTTGAGGTTTTGAATATTAAGCCTATGTTTTACGGCTCAAGGGAAGGGAACAAAAAAAAATGCTGAGAAGCAATTAGAATTCTTACCAACAAATCAGAGTGTCAGGGAATTGAAAAGAGCAGAAACTGGGGGTTAGACTTCCTCTTAGAGGTTGTCCAGTCCCGAACAGAAACATAGAAAAATCATGTCAGACATGTTCAGGGCCCAGCAGCCAAGGGCAGACCAGCAGCTTCAGATGACCTGGAAACTGGTTAGAAATGCACCTGCTCAGGCCTCCCTGGAGAACTAAGCTTTGACAGCTGTGTTTTAACAGGCTATCCACAGGCTGCTGGTGTAGGCTAAGGCTGGGGACCTCTGCCGCTACCCTAAGGTCACCGAGCCAGGGTCCATGTTTAGGGTGGCCTTCCCAGAGAAAATAGAAGAAGAATTGAGATTTTAATTCTTTATTTCAAGGGAACCTCTATATGAGGAAAACTACTATTGGCTAGTTAGTTTCTGGCATTTTCCACCACGGTGACTTCCCACCCTTTCTAGCATGCACTGCCCAATGCCTCTTACCTTAGTCTTAGAGACCCTTACAGCAATGTATAGTGTTAAGTCTTCAGTGTTGACTCAAGGAAATATCAGCCAAGGCAAGACAGAGCAGTTGCAAAAAGGAAAACATCCCATTTGTTTGTACTATAGGACTGCAATAGTTTTCTGCCTTTATCATGAAATGACTTCTCTCTCTCTTTCTGAAAACTAGGAACAGCTAAAAGAGGATGATGTGGAATGCATTGTCAACCAGGACGAACTGGCCATGAATTACCAGGAGCAAGCCTGTTCCCCCTACAGTCCCCCTCCAAGGCTGGGTCCGGACCAGAAAGCTTCACCCCAGGCTCCAAGCAAGGAAAATATTTATGAGGGAGACCTCGGCCTAGGAGGCTGTGAACTCAAGCTTGAGCAAACTACGGGTCAATCCCAGTTGAATTAATTGGCATAAAGAGTGCAAATGTAATCACAAGTAATGCAGGGCTCACTGGGGAGTAAAGGCCAAGCTGATGAGGCAGTGTAGGGGAGAGACTGTCAATGTATTAAGAGCATGAATTGGAGAGAATCAAAGCCTTATCACATACATCCTCTGGTGCCTGAAGAAATGAGAATTATCATCCCTTAGTACTATGCAATTGAGTTTAATTTTTTGACAGCACACATTTCTGTTCCTGGATTGACTGGGGCATGGGTGGGGCAATCAGGAGCCCAGCTGCAGGAAGGGTGAGACAGAGTGCTGGGCCTGGAGGGGGTTCCTGTGAAAATCTTGTGAAGCTTTCCAGGCCCTTTGCTTTATTAAGGAAAGAGTTTAACATAAGAGTTCCTGAGAATAAGCATGTTGCTCCTAAACTGAAAGGAATGTCCAGTTACTAAGTGTTAAGTTTTATATTTTGGGGACTTGACACCCACTGCTTCTCAGTGATCCCAGGGCTATGTCCAGAGCTCAGTATAGTGTTCAATGCCCACCACTGATGGCCTCAGAACCCACACCAAGTTAGGGAACCTACTGTTTTTGCTGGCATCCTTTCCACATTACCTCTCCCACTGGTCCAAAGGCTTGCTTACAGCTGGGTATGCCCCGATGCAAAGTGAAGTGCCTCTTACCTGGTCGGTAGGACCCCTTCCAGGGAAAGTAGGCTCCCCTACCAGTGCCAGGCCTTACCTGAAAAATGAGCCTTCTTGTCCTTGGTTGCACATAAGCCACTTCTTGGCTCTGCAGCAGGTCCACTGGCTGTTGGGTAATAAGATTTTGCAGCACGTGTTGTTGTCCACATAGCAGGAGACCATGGAGGAGGCTGATCCCCCATCCCCTGGTCTAGCACTCACAGCTCATTAGCAGTGCAGGAGCAGGGTGACAGCAGCAGGCCTGACCATGTGTGGTTCATGCCCAGAAGCCAACGGCAGGGCCTCAGGAATCCTCGGTACCAGGCATGGCTCGTGGCCTACATTCCAGAGATCAACACTATAGCTTTGAATTCAGCTGCATGACCTGTGCCTTTTAAGCCATAAGATACCTCAAGCCTAGCTTCTCCTTAAACACAGATGTTACTATGAGATTCCAGAATGTAGGCGTCAGTCCTAGATGTCCCGGCTATGATGAGTCTGCTCTTGAGGGAGACAGGAAACAACATCATCCTCAGGCCCAAAGTTTAAAAGTAATGAAAGCTTTGCTGATCACTTATTAGGCCTTAAACATTAACCATGGTGGTGTCAGGCACACTGCTATATGCAATTTTCTTGCTTTACAAACAGTAGAATCTGGGGCACATTGTCTTATACTCAACTAAGTATAATTTTATCATTTCAGGTAAATATGGCAAGTGATGAAGCATGAAGTTTTCTAATTTGACTTAATCCTAATAAAATTTGGTTATAAACTATAATTGCGTTGGCAAATGCTTTATTTAAAGGCATTGTCTCTGTCTGGGTAATCGGCAGTTCTAAGGTCTGGTACTCAGAATACTGGATGAAGCAGGTACTGAAAGCTGATGTAGGGAGAGACCAAAGGTCCTGCGGACAGCCACAATGGATGTCATAAGGCCATGAAGGAAGGAAGTGGATGGGGTTGGGCTGGGAAGATGTCCTAGAGGAGCAAAACCTGAATTGAGTTGAATGACACAGTCTCCTCCTTTCCTACTGGAGCCAACAAGAATTCATGAAGAGTTATAATAATATGGAAGGAAGATATAGGAGAGAAAGGCAAAAGGTAAGGATTTATCTTATTTTTGCCTCCATCATACAAAAGAAAGAGGTGAAAACATAGTATTTTCTTTCTTTCTACAGAGAAAGAGACAGAGAAGATGATTCACCCCAAAAAAGGCAAGCATTAGTGTGGGGAAGGAGTGGAGAGGGGGAGAAATGACATCCCAGAAGGAAGCGAGATTGGGTGGGGAGCATATGCAACCCAAGTCTAGCACCAATGCTCCTTGTGAAAATAGCCTCCTGCCCCACAGACAAAGCCCCCTTCCTGCTTCTCATCCGACACCATGGGCCATCACTAACAGGATTTAATCTGGGCTGGAACATGTATGCCAGCCAGCTCCAGGAAGGTAAGACAATGTAAGACTGAGGAAGAAGGTGTGTCCCACTTGGTCTGTGCACAGTGTTCCAGGCCCCTTCCCTGTGGAGCACTCTGAGACCCAAACAGAGGTGAGGGGCCCAGTTAGCAGTTCCTAAAACCAAATTTCCTCTGTGTTCCTGTTGTGAAAGATAATTATGTGTGATCTTAAGTGGTCTATGCTTTGATTAGCAGCATCAGGACTGAAATTCAAACCTATTATTTACTGCCAGTTTCTAATAAATAAAGGCAAAAGAGCTTTCTTCATACTATAAATCCTTCTAGTCATTATTAGAGCTTTAAATAGGGCTCAAATCAATTGACTTACAGGTCTTCCTTGAGTTTCTTATGTACACATCACACACACTTCTCCTGCCTGTCAGGGCCCAGATGGAGCCTCGAGGGTGTGCCTCCCGACCCCCGGGGAACCTGGATGTGTCTGAGCAATTCTGAAGTCTGGTGACAGGTGATAAGAGGGTCTTCATTTGTGAAGTTTCTAGAAACTTTTTAAAGGGCAATTTAACATGATAAATCAAAACTGAAAGTTTAAATACTCTTTGAACCACCAATTTCATGTATAGAACTTTTATTCTAGATAAACAAGAAATTATACTTAGGAAAGCTGTTTATTACAACCTAATTGCCATCCTGGTTAAATCCATTATGGCACAGCCATTTAACAAAATAGCATCATATGTACTGATATGGAATAATTTCTGAGATAATATTGTTAGATGAAAATAGCAAGATACCAAACAGAAGGGACAGTGTGCTGCCATTCCAGCAGGTGAAAGGAGAAATTGGCAATATTGTTGCCTCATAAGAACTAGGGGACTTAACTTTTTACTGTTGTGCCTTTTGAGTTTTATTTATTATTTATTCAAAAAAGTTTTTTTTTCCTTATTTTGTTATTATATCATGGTTGTGTACATAAATGTAATCATGGGGTACAATGTGTTGGTTTTATATACAATCTGAAATATTTTCATCGAAATGGTTGACATAGCATTCATGGCATTTTCTTTGTTATTGTGTATTGCTAACTCATTCCTAGTACTGAACTACAATAGGAAATGGAGCAAAAGCTGATCTTTTTGAAACCTTGAGAATACAAGGTGTAGCACCAACACCCTGGTATCTTCAGAACTGATGCATTGACATCATTCACATAGATGAAGCTATCTAAAAGATCTCAAAATTCAGGCACATATGACTCAGCCCCTCCTAGTAGAAGATAGCTAAAAACTGATTCCTTATTAGGTAGCAAAACATATGATAAAGCTATAATAACTAAACCAGTAGGGTACTGACCCAGAAATAAGCAATGAAATCAAGAAAATCAAATACAAGGTACAGAAACAGACCCATAATATATTTAGAAATTTAGTTCATTAAAAATGGCATTTCAGGGCCAGGCTCAGTGACTCATGCCTTTAATCTGAGAGGCACAGGTGGGTGGGTCCCTTGAGTTGAGTTTAAGACTAGCCTGAGCAAGAGGGAGACCCCATCTCTACCAAAAATAGAAAAATTATTCTGGCATTGTGGAGGGCACCTGTTGTCCCAGCTATTCAGGAGGCCAAGGCAGGAAGATCACTAAACTCAGGAGTTTAAGATTACTGTGAGCCAGGATGATGCCATAGCCCTCTACCCAGGATGACAGAGTGAGACTCTGTCTCAATAAAAAATAAATATCCTAAAAGCATTTCAATTGGGATGAGGAAAAATGGATCAATTAGCTACCAATTTGGGAGGTGGGGGAGATAATGCCCTCTAACATATGCAAAACTAAATTCTAAGTAATAAGCAGCTAAACAAAAAACAAAACTATAGATTAAAAATTAAAGAAAATATATAAATAACATTGGCATATGGACAGTCTTCCTGAGGATACAAACCAAAAACAGTGACAGATTTGACTACATAAAAACATGAAATTTTTTTGACAAAGACACAAACCAAATTTAGCAAGAAACAAAATAGTAGAAAATACATACTTTTCTGTATATGTGTATATCAGACTAAAAAATATTCCTCAGAATATAAGAAGATCTCTTACCAATGCATGCAACAAAAAACTACCAAGTACAAAAAATGTGCCAAGAATGTATAGAATTAAAAATGCACATCTTCTACCCAGAGTTTCTACTTTTAGGCATCTCCTTAGAAAATAAATACTTGGCATGATATTCATTGTGGCCTTGTTATTGTAAAATATTGGGGAAAAAACCTGAAATAGTCATCAATAAAAAGTAAAATAAACTACAGCACACCATACTAGAGAATACTCTGCGGCAATTATCCTCCATACTGATACGGGTTTACATGTACTCACATGGAAATTTTTCCAAGATGTGTTAGTGAGAAAACAGTCTGGAATAATAGCAGACTGACAGGTAAAAAGTCAGTCGAAGTAGGAGAGCTGGACCAAGAGAGCCTTTTGGTTTATCTGTATTATTTTAATTTTTGCAATGGTGCTATATTCATGTATTCCCTGGTCATTAAAATAAATGTAAAGGTATGACAAATATAAGTGAGTGAGATGATATAGATATTGAATTATAAGGTAATAAGGAGCCACAAAAGAAGACGTGGTCTATTCTCAGTGTGGCACCGGCTTCAAGGTAGGGGGAAAGGGGAGAAGGCATGATCAAGAAAGACTTCAGTGCCAGGGTCCCACCCTGTGGACAGGGTCCTTTTAGACCTGTGGAGCTGGTGACAGTCAACTGAAGAAAAGTAAAGTTAGAAACAGCGTGAGACAAAGAAACAAGACACACAGAATAGACTTTTCAAAGGTGGGAGCATAGGGTACCACCACTAGCTTGTGGGGTTCACAGTGGTGGCCCCGAGTGTTAGTTCTACTCAGCTTTTATTGAAGGCTCTTTGATCATTAGCCTAGAGGGTACACTGAGGAAGGGAGCAAAGACATCAGCAGTTTGTCTGAGCAAGTATGTCAGCTTCTGACTCAGTACCCGTAGCACAGTGGTTACAGTGCCAGCCACATATACCGAGGCTGACAGGTTCGAAACCAGCCCACGCCAGCTAAAAAACAATGACAATGATAACAACAACAACAAAAATATGTAACCAGACATTGTGGCAGGCACCTGTAATCCCAGCTAGTTGGGAGGCTGAGGCAAGAGAATCACTTAAGCCCAAGAGTTTGAGGTTGCCAGGAGCTGTGACACCATAACACTCTACCAATGGCAACATAGTGAGACTCTGTCTCAAAAAAAAAGAAAAGAAAAAATATGTCAGCTCCTATTGTTTCTATGATCATTGACTTTAAGGTTCTGAGCATCCTTGAGAAATCGGAAACCTGAGCCTTGTGTGCAGCCTCTTGTCTGGTCACACACAGATTCCTGAGGGGTGTTAATTCTCACTAGATCACTGTGGAGTAATACGCCCCTGACATCAATCTCTCTGAAGAATCGGTGAGAAAGAGAAATTTTCCTCTCATGTCTACCACCACCACAGAGGGTCTTCCTCTGTGATAGGGGTATAAGCCCTCCTAACCCATATTTCAGAGCTTAAGCCATTTGTTCCCTTGATATCTGCCCCAGCCAAATACAACTCTCCACAATGACTATTTGCTTTGGCTGTTGATAGGGCAGGAAATGGCCTAGTTAATGTTTCTTGCCAGGCCTTGCTCACAGTCTCCTCTGTGGCCATTGTTTCTTTAGAGCAGTCAGAGACCCAGCAGGGGTGTTTGCAAGCTGTATCCCCTACAGGCCAGGCCTCTAGGAAAAGCAGGAAACTTACTCAGATAAAAAAATTAGCAGCTGATTTAAAGGTGCTGATTAGCTGACTTTTCTTTATTCCATCTTGTTCATCTTATTTCTTTATTTTTCCCTTTTTCTGGGGGTGTTTTCCCTTGCCAGGAATGGGGTCTTCAGTCACCATTCTGCCTGTACTTCAACATAGTAGTTATATTTGAGTGAGGTCTTGAAAGATGAGTCTTACTAAGCAGACATGACCAGTGATGGCCCTTTGAGCAGAAGGTGGACTGGAACACTAGAACATGGAAAGGCATTCCAGTCAAAGGAGACAGCATGGGCAGAGACAAAGGGGTGTAAAGCAGCCTGGGACATTAGAGGAACTGTTATTCCACATGATTACCATAAGGTTGTGTATGGGTTTGAGATCGGGAATGAAAGACTAAGATGCAATGCTGGAAGTGTAGATCAAACTAAGGAGTCTGGGCCATGATCCTATGAGAATGGAGAGCCATCAAAATATCTTAAGAAGGGAAGATAATTACCCAGATTTCAGGAAGATAGAATGCAAGTAGGACTGGAAGGCAGTGTGCTAGCCCTGTTAGGCCGTTTCTATAGCCAAGGAGAGAGGTGTTGAGAAGTACAACTATGGCGGTATGTAGGAGGATGAAAGAGACATGTTCTAGATAAGTTTCAAAGTGAAAATCTACAAAGTTGGTAACTGATGGGGTATGGGAGTTAAGGAAGCAGGAGGAGCCCAGAATTACCCCAAGTTTAAGGCTACATGATTGGTTGGTGGTTCCTTTCATTTAGAGGGAATTGAAAGAATACCTTGGTTTGAGGAAAAGCCAGTGAATTCAGTTTTGAAGATGTTGAGCCTGAGATTTCCACAGAAAGTAACATGGAAATATCCAAGTGTTGAATAAATGGATCTGAAGTTTAAGTACAAAAAATCTAGGCTGAAGATGTATGTATACAGGCAGCCCTCCATATCCACAAGTTCCGCATCTGGGTATTCAACCAACCTCAGATCAGAAATATTTGAAAAATATTTTTATACAGCAGTAAAAAATTATAGTATAACAATAATTTGCCTAGCATTTACATTGTAGTAGGTATTATAAGTGATCTAGAGATGGTTTATGAGAGGATGTGTGTAGATTGTATGCAAGTACTACGCCTTATTACACAAGGAGCTTAAGCATCCCTAGATTTTGGTAACTGAGGGTCTTGGATCCAATCTCTACAGATACTCTGTATTTGGAGGGCTGAGATGTGCCTAAGAGTTTAAGTAACTCTCCTCACGTTTAACTCCTGCAAAGAGACTCTGATATTTCTTTTCCTGCAAGAAAACTACACAGCAATCTTTGAAGGACAAGTATATTTTTCTTCAAAGGACACTGCAGGTTATTCTAATTCACACCCTGGAGAGAACCATGATGATAAGAAGAAAGAAGGAAAAGGACAGAACCGAGAAGTGCTAAGTTCAGTGGACAGAGTATGCACCTGTGAAACACTTCGTAGAGAGTCCCTCACTGTGAATCCCGGAAGATTTGGCATTCGCATGGAACAGGGAACTGGATACAGAGAAGTGTTGATTTCTATGGTTGCTGTTCTCTTTCTCAGCTGTGATAGTCAATTTGAGAAAATTATCACATCCCCTCATGCCTGGTATACAGCTTTTGATTTGCCAAATGCTTCATTCGAAATACCTTTTAGTAAAATCACCAGAAGCAGTTTGCCTTCTGGCAAGGCCAGCAACACACTGTTACTGTCCAGCTTCAGTGGTATATCAACTTCCCAGCCAAGGGTCATGATTTAGTTATCAAGGAACTTGATCACCTTTCCCTTTTCCAAGATACCACACTGGTTATATTGATGATATTTGAACCTCATGTGCAAGTAGAAATTACTTTAGACATATTAGTCAGACATTTGCATGTCAAAGGCTGGGAAAATAAATCTGACAAAAATGTGGAGGCCTTCACTCTCCGTGAAACTGCCAGAGGTCCAGTGGGGTGGGCATGTTGCATTAGCCCCTCTGAGGTGAAGGATAAGCCATTGCATCTGCCTTCCTACAACCAGAAAAGGCATTGTGCATGGTGGCTTTAGATTTTAGAGGTAACATATCTTCACATTTGCTGCTTCAGCCCATTTGTCCAGCTGTGGATTGAATTGTATCCCCACAAAGAGATAGGATACCTATGAATGGGACCTTTTTTGGAAATAGAATATTTGCAAATATAATCAACTTAAGATGAAGTTATGTCAGATGTGAGTAGGCCCTAAATCAAGTGACTGATGTACCTATAAGGAGAGAGAAACACACTCAGGAAGAAAAGGTCCTGTGACAATGGAGGCAGAGACTGGAGTAATGCAGCTATGAGCCCATGAATGCCAATGATTGCTGCAACCCCCAAGAAGCTAGGGGAGAAGCATGCGACAGACTTTCCCTCACAGCCTTCAGCAAGAACCAACAACACTGTGATTTCAGACTTCTGGCCTCTGAAACTACAGGTGTCCCAAAGGTCATCATACACACATAAAAATGGATATTGTATGCCAGAGGTGGCAGGTTCAAAACCCAGCCCTGGCCAAAAACTGCAAAAAAAAAAAAAATGGATATTGTAGCTAAAAGTACCTTTATTTTTTAAATATTCATTACAAAATTTTATAAAGCAGAGGCCAAACACATAGAGAATATTTTATAATATTTTGTAATGGACCAGTGTGATATTTTCCCTATGTATAGTAAGGTGTTATGGTGTCCCTTGTATGGGAGAATGAATTTCTTGTTTAACATCATCTACTTTGTGGTAATTTGTTTCAGTGGCCCTAGAAAACTAATACATAGTACACCAAACAACCTAAAGCCTGCTTGTTTTGAGTGGGGCTCAAAACAAAAGAAGACTCTTCAGCAGATCCAGGATGTGACCTTGGGACCATGTGATCCAGCGTGTCTGATGTTATAGGAGATGAGAGTAGCAGATAGAGATGCTATTGGGAGCCTATTGTAGGTCCCTATAAATGAATCATAGCACAAATCCTTAAGATTTGGGATCAAAATCCTGCCATCCTTTACAGATAAATACTCCCCATTTGAGAAATAAGTCATGGCCTGCTAGTGGGCCTTAGTAGAGACTAAATATTTAACCATGAACCATGAAGTTGCCATGTGATCTGAACTGCCATCATGAACAGGGTGTTATCTGACCCTCCAAGATGAAGTTGAGTGTACACATCAGCCTTCCATTATTAAAATGGAAGTGGAATACAGGAGGTCAGGTTCTAATAGACCCTGAGTCATGTGTAATTTACACAAGGAAGTGGCCCAAATATCCATGGCACTTCTATTTTAACTGATTTTGCTCTCAGCCTGTCCCTACAGCCTCATGGGAAATTCCACATGAACAGTCACCTGAGGAAAACTTAAGTCTGATTTTTGAATGGTCCTGCGTAATATGGAGGCACCACTCAAAATTAGAAAACTACAATTTCTTCCTGGAACATCCCTGAAGAACAGAGGTAAAGAGAAATCCTCCTCATCGACAGTGTACCTAATGGTTCATTTTGTTTGACGGAGAAACAGCCAAAGATAAGAGTCTATACTAAGAGTCCATACTGGACCCATGAATCCTACTGATGTAGGCCAATGGTGGCTAGTGGTTTGGCTGGATGGTTAGTAATTAAACTATTGGCAACAAGGAGATTTAAGAAAGAGGTATATGAATAGACCTCCTGAATGCACAAAGAATGAGAAGATGTTTCTGTCCCATGTGAATCCTCACTAAGTAATGACCTCAGCAGAGGTAGAGTCTAATAATCAAGTAAAAAGAATGACCCATTCTGGGTGGCGCCTTTGGCTCAGTGAATAGGACACCAGCTCCATATACTGAGGGTGGAGGGCTCGAACCCAGCCTCAGCCAAACTGCAACAACAAAAACATAGCTGAGCATTGTGGTGGGCACCTGTAGTACCAGCTACTTGGGAGGCTGAGGCAAGAGAATCGCTTAAGCCCAAGAGCTGGAGGTTGCTGTGAGCTGTGACACCACAGTACTCTATCAAGGGCAACAAAGTGAGACTCTCTTTTAAAAAAAAAAGAAGAATGACCCATTCTGTGGATACCAGTCAGCCTCTTTCCCCAGGCACTGGTCCCCCCAATGGTCTCAGGAACAAAGTGGCTGTGATGGCAGAGATGGAGGCTATGCAAGGGCTTTCCAACAGTCACTTTCACCCACCATGGCCAACCAAACCACCACCACTGCTGAGTGCACAATCTGCTAGCAGCAGAGAACAATGCTGAGTGCCCAATAAGACACCTTCACTGAGGTGACCAGCCAGATTCCCAGTGGTGGACTGATTATATTGGACCCCTTCTATCATGGAAAGGATAGCACTGTGTTCTTCTTGGAATATATTTGGATATTGATTTGCCCTCCCTGCAAGCCATGCTTCTGCCAGAACTACCATCCATGGCCTTACAGAAGGCCTTATCTACCATTATGGTATGCCAGCATTGCTTCTGATCAAAGAGCTCACTTCACAGCAAACAAATTATAGAAATAAGTCCACTCTTAGAGAAGTCACTAATCTTAGCATGTTTCTCTTTATCCCAAAGCTGCTGCCTTGACAGAACAGTACAATGGCCTTTTGAAGACTCAGTTACCATGTCAACTAAGTGACAAAACCATCCAAACCTTGGGCAAGACCTTCCAGGAGGCAACATATGCTCAACATCAGTTGGGTTCATGGGTCCAGGAATCAGGAAATGGGAGCCCACTTACAAAAGGTTTGCTTCCCATTCCCACAAGCTTATGTTCTGTTAGTCTAGAAGTCTTAGTCCTAAAGGGAGGAATATTGGGTAACACAGCAATGATTCCACTGAACTAGAAGTTGAGGCTGCCACTAGACCAGTCTAGAGTCTTCATGCATCTTAATCAGATGAAAAAGAGAGTTGCTGTACTAACTGGGATATTGATTTGATTGCTAATTGGTTTGCTACTTAGGATAGAAATAAGAACTATCTAGAATATGAAGATGCCTTAGGGCATCTCTTAGTACTAACATGTCTGTTGGTTAAAGTCAAAACACAATGATCCAATTCAGGCAAAACTGCTAGTGGCCCAGACCCTTCAGAAATGAAGCTTTGGGTTATTCTGTGACCCTAGGAGCCACAACTAGCTGAGTTGCCTGCTGATTGCAAAGGGACTATGGAATAGGCAGTGGAAGAGAAGGGTAGTTATAAATACCAGCTACAACCACATGACCAGATACAGAAATGAGGACTTCAATAGTTATTATTTCTTATTTTATTATGAATTCTAAGTATGGTAAGCAAATATTTTTTGTCCTTCTCATATGCCACTATCTAATCTAAGCTATATTAATGATAGTTAACCTTATATCACAGTGATGTTATAGAAAAAGGAAAAACAAAAACCATGCAAGACCTTTACATTCTTTTCTGAGGAAAGAGCTAATGTGTTTCCAGTTGTACACAGGATATTTGTAGCAAGAGGAGAAAAATAACTTTATTATTGTCTTTATGTGGTGATCACATATGATCTAAGAAGATATGTATGGATGCCAAGTTGACAAGGGTAGACTGTCATGGCCATTTTTTGTGTGTTAATTTGGCTAGGATATGGTCCCAGGCTATTAAATCACACAGTAATCTAGGAGTTGCTGTGAAGGTATATTTTATAGATATGATTAATGATTGCAAATAGTTGGCTAAATAAAGAAGATTATGCCAGATAATCTGGGCAAGTCTGATTCAATCAGCTGAAATGTCATAAGAACAGAATGACTGTTTCTGAGAAGAAGGAATTCCACCTATGGACAGATAATAGCTTCAGCTCATGCTAGAGAGTTCCAGTCTGCTCCTCCTAATGGCCTGCCCCACAGATATCAAACTAGCCTCGTCAGCCCCGCAATCACATAGGCCACCAATTCTTTGCAATAAATCTCTCCCCTTTTCTCCCTCCAGACTAGAACAGGATGGAGGCTGTAAGAGGAATATTCACAAAAATAAGTAAAACAAGTAGATTATCTGTTGAAGTCAAATGGGTTTATTTGGGGTTTTTTGGGTTTTTTAGCAAAAAAGGTAGTTTATAGTAGATAGATAGGAAATCTTTTAATACAATAGAAGGGGTCCTGAATGGGTTGCCCCAACTCAAATGTTTTTAAAAGGAACACTCTAGAGATTTATTTCTTAAAAACATGTTCCACTCTACATCTTTATTTACTGGTAATGTTGATCCAGTCTCCCATCTCTATCCACAGCACAATTCAAGGAGAACTAGTGTTCCTAAAGATTGCCCTGAAGCAAAAATCTTGAAGTACTTGAAGTGTTTAGGGTCCATTCATTACTCATGGCCGAGCAGCTGTTAGACTAGATGTAGAGGGTGGATCAGGGAGTAAGAAGTTTACCTACTTAATATGGAAGGTCCTATGTGCCTCCCACATATTTGCCACGAAACTGTCATTCATTCTTTTCAACAAACATTTATTAAATCCTTACAATGTACTGTTGATAATCAAAGTTAGGAATTGTGGGTGTCGACATCATTAATGGAATAAAGATGGGACAGAGGAGCAATGATAAAGTCCATCAGAGACCTGATGACCCACTTCATCACAGATTGATTAGTTTTAGCGATGAGAACTAAGAGAAAAGAGAGGTGCTTTAATAAGAGGTGCTTTAATAAACCAGCCTGTAGGAAAAGGAAAGACTGGGCCATCTGACTGCAGCACTATTGTGGTCAGTTTCTCTACTTATCAGCATCCTCCTCTATACCCCACTCCCCACTGGAACTGGTCAGTGGGAGGGGAGTACCTCAATCAGGATCTAATATAAGGGATCAGATCCAAATGCCCCCTTACTTCATAAAGTGGCCTAAAGCAATACAAAGTCATACTGTGAAACTCATCAATCTCTTGCTTGGTCTATAGGCAGCCCTCGGTTAAGGGAAATTATCAAGTCACCTCCCTGAAACTCCATTGCCAAGTCATTATCCAGCAGATGGCAAGCATTCAAGGGTATGCTGATTAAACAGAACTGAACTAAATCCTGGGTAGGTAGTTGTATCAGCCAATCACAACTGGCACTATTTCTAGAGGGGAAAAAGAAAAGACACAAAGGTAAGAAAAGGAAACAAAAATTAGTTGAGCCTTTCATGTGAGCCTTATTTTTCCATATATAATTTCTTGTTTATCCTTATAACAACCCTAGAAACATCAGATTACAAGCTGTGCTTTATGTACATAGACCTGAGAAATAGATATTTAACCCTTGGCCTAAGATCATACAGTTAATTAATGGCAGAACAGGTTTTGAATCCAGGACTGAATAGCTCCAAGGTTCATGATTTTTTTCCTCACTGTACAAGGTTGTGGGGAAATTCAGCATAAGTACATCAATGTGCACTAAGAACCCTTAATGCCCCAGTGCTGGGGCAGGGAAATAGGCAGATGTACCCCGGTTGGTAAGGTTTCAGTGGTGGGGCAGAGACAGGAGAATGGCCATACAGAGAGGACAGCACCCAGACTGATACAGGAGGCCCCAAACTTCCAGGTGCTGAGTTAGTCAAGATGCATTGGATTCTAAGGAACAGAAATCTAGATTGATCCAGTTAAAGAAAGCCTTTGTTTTTATAAGTTAGAAGCCCAGGAAGTTAGCTTTGGTATGGATCAATAGAAATGCCCAAAGCAAGTCACAGGATGCTGCTTCTTTCTACCTTCTCCACTGTCCTCCATCTTGGTTTCATTCTCAACATGGTCCAATGCAATGGCCAAGATGCTGACCAGCTGCCCTGGGCTTTCCTCGTTCTTACAGCTAGTAATCCCCAAACCACAAGAACCACCAGGATGGGTTTCTGTCAATTGGTATAGCAAAATCCTGGGAATACAGTTGATTGGCCAGCTTGGGTCACATGCCTGCTTCTGCACCAATCATATTCACCCAGGAGCATAGTTATTGGGTTAGCCAGGCTATTATTGCACATACCCACCCTGTGGAAGATCAAGCAGGACCCATTAACTGACAGCCCCTGCAGTGCATGAAAATCAAGTCTTTTGTGTAGTCCCTCCCACATTAACCTGTGTGACCAGTAGGATGGTGCAGAGATAATGGTTCTTGATTATAATGGTTCATGACCAGTTGTATGGAGAAGTTATTGTGGCAGGAAATTCAAGCCTCTTGCCAACAGCCAGCACCAACTGGCTGGTCACCTAAGCAAGCCACCTCAGAAATAAATCCTCCACCCAGCAAGGCCTGCAGTGGACATCCTGACTGAACATCACAAGAGACCTTGAACCAGAGCCACCCAGATCAGCTGCTCCCAGATTTCTGATGCACAGAAACTATGTGGAATAAATGTGCACCGTTGTCTTAAGCCATCAAATTTTTTAGTTACTTGTTATTTAGCAATAGATAATTCCAATGAGAAGTTCCTGGAGGGACAAAAAGTAGTAGCCTATAGCCATCCATACTATTAAGCATACTTTTTCTAACAGAGTAAAAGCCTTTGCTTATTGCTAAAATCCTTAGAAGGCCAAAGCTCTTAGCTCTCCTAGTCTCAGCACATGCACATCTGACTCCCCTACCTCCATTCTGAGTCCAGAAATGCAGATGATAGTGGCAGCAAGAGCAGCGGTAACCACACCACGTCTGATCAGGGTCCCAAGGTGAATGAATGACTGGAAAGACTAACAGTGTGCTAGATGCTATGGGGACACCAGGGAGAAAATTCTGCCCCTGACTTTTGGGAGTTTGCAATCGGGTATAGGAATCAAGTAAAACTGAGGGTCTCTTGCATAATCCATAGTAGGGTCAGGCTTAAGAGGAACCTAAAAGGAAAAGGATTATAGTACCTGTTCTCCACCCTGGATGTACCATGGACCTACTGGGAGAGCTTTCAAAACTACCACAGCCTAGACCCCACAGGCCCAGAGATTCTGACTTAAGTGGTCTTTTGGACGACGGCCTGAAAGTCAGGATTTTTTAAAACTTCCCATGTGATTCTAATGTACAGCCAAGATTGAGAATCACTTGATGACAGGGATTTTCAGGAGGAGCAGGTGTCACTGCAGGAAGTCAGAGGCTTCCTGTAGGAACCAGTAACTGGGAAGGGCCATAAAAGATTTCAAAAGCTGGTGAGAATAGTCCAGGAGAAAGGAAGAACATGTCATGTTTGCTGGGACAATAAGGAGCATATAGGCTGAAAAGTAACTGCAAAGTGATGAGAATGCTGCCATCATTTATATTCCAATTATGAAGCCTCGGGCTTCAACTACATGCGTTCCCGAGACCACTGTCTGGCTATAAAAGCACCAACTCACAAAACCTGTGAATCATCAAGTTCTAAATCCCTGGCATGAAACACATTTGGGATATCATTTTAGGGAGCCACAGCTGCTGCCTGAACAAAAGAAGAAAAAATAACTGCTCCCTTCAAGCCCCGTGACCACACAACATCATCACACATTACTTCCAATTGCCTCCGTTTCATTAACACCAGATCCAAAGAGGAGCACTGGATCAGGATTTGGCTCAGCCCTGGCCCAGCCGTCTCTGCCTATGGGTCTTCCCAGTACATCCTTCTGGTGGTGAAACTTGACCAAAAGCCCCCTCCTGTGCCTCTTCCTTACCCAAGTCTGCACCAACCAGAAATGGAGATGTTATTGATTCAATTAGGATTTGCCAATTAAGTTGGTGTTTATGGCCATCCTTAAAAGCCTGCCGCTTTTCTTTATTAAGAGAATAGTCAGCCCTCCTGTGATCCATCTAATCAGAACAGGCCTTCTCAATCTTTAATGGGCCTTAGAATGCCCAGAGGATCTTGTTAAAATGCAGATTCAGAAAGTATAGGTGGGACCAAAGGGGCTGCCTTCCCAGCCAGCTCCCAGGTGGTTCTGATCTGCTGGTCCCTGGGCTACACTTCCAGTAGCCAGAGGCCAGAGCAGTATTTAATCAGGCTCAGGACTTGGTTATGTGTCAAGAGTCTGCAGGCAGTTTGGCAGCTCCAGAGGTAAAGCAGAAGAACTATTCTGTTCAAAGGTATGTCATTTATTTGAAATTAATTATGATTTTCACAGAAATCCAATTTTTAATGTTTGTACACATAGGATAAGAATGGTATTGGTCAGTTTGCCTTAGCCAATCTTTCGATGAACAGGGCACAATTCATCTTAATGTGTTCTCACCTTACTTGGGTATCATTGCTAACATTTGTCAAATACGTATTTGAGTTGTTAATAATATGTGATCACAATTCATAAAAATGGGTCATTGACTCAAATGTAGTTCACTGGGGCATAAAAGTAAAGATGGAAATAGTAGTATAAATACTGCAATTCAGAATAGTATACGTGTAGGTAGCAAACAAGACTCCAGTGAAAACAAGCTGTGATTCTGCTGGCAGGCAAGTGAACCCACAAGGATAAGCAACTGCAGAAAAAAGCATCTGAAACTCAACAGCTATCAGTTCACCCCTTTTCCTGCAGGGCATCTATCGTGAAACTTGGAGGAAGGCATGATGTTAGTAAAGCTGTATCTTCAGAGCACAGAGAGAACCTTCTCCTGCCTTTTCTCAAAAGACCCCTGAATTTTTCTATAGCACAATACAAAAGAATACTTTCCAATACAAAACTGACAAATTTGGCCCAGAGTTGCAGAGTTCTAAGCCGCAGGAACATCATTCAAAGTTGTATACCTAACAACAAAAATGGGCCAAGCTAGACTTTTGCCAAAAGGTTGGCTCAATCAGTTGAAATATAAAGAGTATGTTTGAGAGGGAAAATAAAAATAAGCTCCAGGACACAATTTCCAAGGTGAAAAGCCTTTTGATCACATGCATTCACAAGTTAGTATTTCACTTTTCAGTTGTACAGTACCACCAGTGAGCAGAGTATAAGTCACCTCTTGGCTTATATAAGATAAATAAATGAAATAGAAGTGCTTCCATTTTGAAATTGACTGGTGCTTGACAAGATACAGCAGGATAGGTAATTTAGCATCATCCTGACAAAATATCAGGTTGGTACAAAAATCATAGCAGTCCTAGACCATGAATTTTAAATCATTAAAACTAGGCTCAAACACATCTTTATCAGTCAAAATAGGAACTGTTACAATCAACACATTGTTGCCAACAAGAAAAAAGTTTTATTCCCATAGAGTAAAAATCCATGCTTCAGAATTCAATGAACTCTTGGAAAGCATTTTCTGCGTCTGTTGGTTGTAGAAGCGTTTACCCTGCAAAAAAATTGTGAAGATGTTGAAGAAGTGGTAGTCAGTTGGCAAGAGATCAGGTGAATATGGCTGGTGGATAAAGCAAAACTTCATAGCCCAAGTCATTCAACTTTTGAAGTGTTGGTGTGCACTGTCTGTCAGGCATTGTTGTGGAGAAGAATTTGAGCCTTTTCTGCTAACCGGTGCCAGCTGCAGACATTGCAGTTTTCAGCGCACCTCATCAATTTGCTGAGCACACTTCTCAGATGTAATGATTTCTCCAGGATTCAGAAAGATGTAATGGATCAGACCAGTAGCAGGCCTCCCAACAGCAACCATGACCTTTTTTTGCTATAAGTTTGGCTTTGGGAAGTGCTCTGGAGGTTCCTGTCAATCCATCCACTGAGCTGGTCATCACTAGTTGTCATATAAAATTCACTTTTAATCATGTCACAATCCAGTCAAGAAATTGTTAGTTGTTGCAACGATTATTAGTAGAATAATACAAGACAACACTTCAAAACAATAATTGTTCTGAGTTTTGGTCAGTTCATGAGGTACCTGCTTATTGAACTTTTTCTCATTTCCAATTTGCTTCAAATGCTGAATGACCTACTGTGAAATGATTGATACTGAATTCCTCAGCAACATCTGGTGTAGTTGTCAGGATCAGCTTTGATGATTGCTCTCAGGTGGTCATTGCCAATTTCCAATGGCCAGCTATTATGCTCCTATGGGAGGTAGATGAGCTGATCTCTCTACAGACCCCCAATTCAGGGTAAAGCATGCAGGTTGGCCATCCCTGCAGCTCCTCCCAGATCACCAATGAAAGCAGAGAGGAATCCCAGTCAGGGGAACATCAACATGACCATCCCTGTATGGTGAATCAGGGATGGTTAAGACCTTTGGACTCCTGATCAGCAGTTTAGGTTAGAGAAGTTAAGATACCTGTCCTGCAGAGATGCAATCTGCTTTCCCCCTCCCCTTTTCTAAATAAACATTATCAGACCATTTCAAATATTCCAGATTACCCCACCTTCCTGGGAAGTTTCACTCTAATCCTATTTTTAAGCATAATGAAGGACCCCTGAGAAATTGGATTGGTGCTGCTTGCCTCAAACTGCCACTTGATGTATGAGACAATGTATTCCTCTCCAGGCTTCTTGGACTTTACGCATTAAGCTGATATAAAGTCTCCGTCTTCTTTCAGTACCATCTCCCTTGTCGGCCCCCACCCAAGGTCAGGGTTCTCCTGGAACTCTGACATGCTCCTCATCTTCAAGGCTCTCATCTCCTTTACAAAACATCTTGAACCACCATTGCACTGTACATTTATTTGCAATTCCTGGGCCAAATGTGTTATTGAGAGTTATCTCTGCTGCTTTACAACCCATTTTGAACTCAAAAAAAGAAAATCACTTGAATTTACTTTTGATATAACATCATTTCCATAGTCCAAAGTAAATATAAAATAAGCAGCAAGTGATATCATTAGCAAAAAACATATAAAGTGAGAAATGTGCATTAAAATGATGTATAACATAACCACATTTATTTAAGAATGTATTCCAGTACAAACAGCAAATTTCAATAATGCAAAAACTGCAATTACTTTTGTACCAACCTAATACTATTATGGTGGCCAGGAAGGTCTTTACTAAGCAAAATTAAAATATGCTTCCACACCCCATTATAGTCAGGGAAGTCTCTGTTGTCACCAACAGATCTCCTGACCTTTATTCAATAGGTATTTAATTAGTGCCTACAATGTGCCAGGTACTGTTCCACCCACTTAAAGCTTACATTCCAGCAGAGGAAGACATACTTCAACAATAAACGTAGGTAAGTAAATGACACATTACCAGGTGACAGCATCCTGGTGGTGTGGAGAGCTAGACCCACATAAAGGGGTTGAGGGTAGAGGGTGAGGAATACTATGGAGGTTGGAATTTTAAATAGGATGATCAGGGTAGGGCTCTATGAGAAGATAGCATTTGAGCAAAGGCTTGACAAAGGTGAGCAAAGATTTTAAACGTGCTCAGCAAAAGGAACTAGTTGATATCTTCAGAAGAAAATATCAGGCTTGTCCAGAACCTTCAAAACCAAGAAGGAAACAAGTGTGGTCAGAGCAGGGTGAGCACTGGGGAGAGTTGTGAAAGATGAGGTCAGAGTGAAAATCAACAGTGGGAGGGGAAAGTTCAGGTAGGTTTATACAAAGACTCTGGTTTTATTCTTGGTGAAATGAGGACCAATTCTGACCAATCATAAGGGCAAAATACAACTTCTAAAAGGATCACTTCAGCTGTTAATGGAAATGGAATCTGGGAAGGTAATGAGAGAAATAAGGTATTTTGGTCAACTATTGCTGTGTAACAATTACAAGATCTCAACAACACAAACAGTGAGAGTTTATTTAGCTCACGCATCTGTGTCATTTAGAGATCTGATCTAGGTTGAGGCTGTCTGGCTGGGGCTAAGGAGGCAGCCAGTCCCCTCCTCTGCCTCCTGTCCTCGTTTGAGACCAGCAGGCTAGAGCTGAAATTTTCTTTTTGTGGGAATCATGGCATAAAGGTGGCATTTTAAGCCATGGTTTTGATTTTACATTGAAGTTGCATATCAAATCAGATCATGGCCCCTGAGTGTAGAGTGTTCCAGCATACCGTGTAAAGAATGGACAATGGAAAAAAAAAAAGGACAATCAATCTCCTGTATACTGACTCACCAAAATGCTCTGAATGTCAACAGGAAAGGGGCTCGTGAGTTGGTGTTTTTTGGTTTTTTTTTTCTTAATGGGCAATAAGACAATTCTTTACTCTATGACACTGGATGCCAGTGAAGACCACTTTTATTCCAAATGTGTTGCTCAAGTTACAGATAACAGTTCAGTGTCCAAAATGGCTATCACTGCAAGAACTCAAATACCATACTTCTAATGTTGAGGATAAGACAACAGGATTTTTAAGAAACAAATGGCAGACGACTCCACCCCTGTAAGTGGTTATTCTCCAAAACAATTTTCTACTTTTCAGAGGGAAAAAAATGGTTTATTAATGAGCACATTTAAAAGCCATATCTAAATGTTATGACAGTATTTAGAAGCAAGTTTACAAATAAAACCGGAGTAAATAGAGAATCTATTCATCATCACTTTCCTTGTCAAAACATCCCAATTTCCAGAGGATATATGGGCACACAGGCTCCAAGACTCTGCTGAGAAAGTGCTCAGAATAGGAGATCATGTTATATTCAGGTATCCAGAACTATCTGACAGAGCTACCCTCACATCCCTTCATTACCAAAGACTTCTACTTACAACTTAAGATTGTCAAATTTAGGAGGAATACAAGCTAAGAAAAGCAACAGACTAGATAAATAACCCATCTGTGGCTTAAACTCTATCACTGAGCAGGCTATGGATACATTAGTGAAACAAACTGTATTATGTTTCTCACTGGGACAAAGTTATGATTTTCATTTTAAGCTCAGTTTTAATTTAACTACAAAAAAAATTGAATCTTTTTTCATGATAACAGTGGGCTACGGGTATATCACATGCTGGCTAGCACTTACAGATTGTTAACATTTTGAGAAATACACGTCAAGAAGCCACAAGCAAATCCAATTCACTCATTCACCTGCTACAAGTCAGGTGCCTCTGACAGATAGCCTAGGAAGAGGTACAGGCAGCTTTGCACTTGTAGGGGGGAAAAGTCCTAATAATTTTCAGTCCACAATACCCAACTGTGCCAAAAAGCCAAGCCAGTTATAAGAAAGATGAAACAAATATAGCCATAAAAACTATGACCCTTCCACATTAGAAAGAAAAAAGAACACACAACTCCATTTAGCAGCTCATTTAAGACGACCCCTAGTCATCACACTTGTTACAATGACAGGCCCCTCCCTCTAACACCCACTAGACTTGGCTTTCTCTGGTGGCCTGGAAATGACAAGAGAATTATTAGCTATTTCTCTCTAGGCGTCAGCATTTCATAAGCACTTAATGGTGGCTTCTGCCTCAAGAGAGCTCCTGCTCTGAGGGATAAACTCTCCTCTGTGGTATGTAATTAGCCCATCAATGCATCTCCCACACTGGGCTGATCTTCTGCAGGGCAGCATTACCAAGTCAAGTTCAAGAGCTGAGGGCAGGTAGCACAGATGTGTGAGGGTTGCAGAGAACCTTCTGTGAGGAGACAGCTGGACCTGGGGGGTCTCTGAACAAATATTGATGCCCTGGGAGACAGGACAATAGTTTGAACCATATGGTGTGTGACTAAAGTGTTTTGGTGCATACACAGTGAGTGTGTGCCAGCCTAATTATTCCTCCTCCCAGGACATAGGTGACTCTTCTCCAAACTGTCACAGGAATTCTGAACCAGGTATGGACAGAGCTGGGAGTGAAAAGAAAGCAGAGAGGGAGCCCAGAAGCTTCAATATGTGAACAGCCTCTGAAGGACACCAGGGGAAAGGAAAATTATAGCTTCAACATCATTTTTCATTAAACACAATTACAAGAAAGGAGTAACAACTAACTGCAGCTGAAATAGCAATTGATTGAGTGTAAGAAATACAATATGGCAGAGCTGAGTTAGCATGGTCACACAGGCGATAGAGATGCTGGCGCTGGAGTGCCATTGTCAGCTGAGTTGTACCAGTGTTCAAATAACTTTTCCCTTTCAGATTGGTGAAAAACATGGAGACTTTGCAAAACAAAGAATCACAACCCAGGTTTCACAGGTTTTGAAGCTGAGTTTATATGCTCTGAAAGGTCTAATTCAGTTTCAGCACTTAACAGTATCTTCCCCACTCAGGAATTTGGGGGAAGCATGCAACTATGTTTTCTGCCCTGCCAAGCACACTCACTATGCTAGTAGGTGGGTTTCCTGTGAGGACAGCAGGAACCCCCAAAGGTGAAATTGTCACCACACAGTGGATAAAATGTAGGAGTGACTACAGCACCCAGAAGACGCTCAGATTTGTCCTCTGAGACACCACCAGCAACATCCATGCATAATGCATGAGTTCAGCCATCTGTGGAAATAAACCCGAAGATTGTAAATGTGTGACTAAAGAGATTGGGAATGTGCAAAACTCCAGACAAGGGGACCAGAGTGCAATTTCAAAGAAACTGAACTCCAATGTGATTGTAATCTAAAAAAATAGATCCTAATCAGTTCTATTGTACCCAGTTTAAGAACAGACTCTGGGACATGGAGGGGAGCCCTGACAGCTAACCGTGCTGGCCCAGGCCTGATGTGATGGGAGACGTAACCAAGGTCATCTGTCCTGCTGGGGCACATGACTGCCACCCTGGGCCACTGCAGGTGCAGGGAGGGGCCCAGTGCTGTGTTCTGGAACTCCCACCCCCAAAGAAAGAACCCACAGCTTGCCCCCACATACTGCTCTTCACTGGACATTTCACTTTTTTAAAGTGCCTCCTTTTGAAACTATGTCCTGAACACTGACAGCTAATACCCCTAAAACTCATATATTAACACTTCCCTTTGCTCTGATTTCATGGCAACTGAGCCATTTTCTGATGATGATTCCTCTTCCCCTTCTAAAGGTAAGAAGGCTCCGAATGGCAAGCATAAATTTGAGTCACCAACATCAACTATGCCCAGTTACAGAGATATGAAATGCAGTATAACATCAGTATGACTGTAATTGGCTCCCATAATACCCAAGTCATATTGTAAGTGACCCTCCTGCCCAGCGGTGGCCTAGTCCCCTAATGTATTCACCACCCTGAAGCTTTCAGTAACCCATCAGCTGGCCTTCCACTGCTCATAAGTGGGAATTAAATAGTTAACTTTGAATTCGTCACTGACGAGAAAGCTTCTGTCATGGTAAAAGCCAGTGAGTGAACAAGTGCATCGTTTTTACCTGTCCCTCTCTGGTCAGGCAAGTGATTACCAGCGTGACACAGAGGCATATGGAGAGCCAAGGTCCAACATAACGCCCACAACTGGCACACTGGAAGAAGAGAACACTAAAAGGGTTCAAAAAACATTTAATACTTCCTAATCTCAGCCAGCTCAGCGCTCTACCAACTAGTAATTGACACCAGATGTTCACATATGAGAAGCATCTAGTGTGTTTCAAATCTGTGTGCGTTTATTTTACAACATACAAACTAGATGAAAACTGTATTCTGCGCAGTGTTCTTAATTATTCCTTCTCATTGTTTTTAAAAGTCCTGGATAGAGAATTCCTTTAGATCTTATTAAGAAGTAACCTGGCCAGAGGTCCTAACTAATACTATTAGTCACTATCCCAGGGTCCGAGGTGCGTAACTTAGGGTCAGCACCGTACATGACAGTGTTTTCCCGTCTGACGTCAGGCATGCTGATAGGATCCTCATTAGTCCAAACATCTCCCCAGCCTGGCCTGTGCCAAGACTGTAAGTCAAGATCTGTTTCCTATCAAGCTTGGCCTCCAAACTTTGTCTTTCTAAATACAGACTTGCCCTCTTTAGCTGTGTGACCATGAATAATTCAATATTTCTGAACCTTGGTTTTATCAATAAGAGATTACAGATTATAATCTCTATTTTGTAGGTTACTATGATTGTAATGAATGGATAAATTTGAATTATAGATAATATTGGAGCCTATCACTCAATAAATAGTAGCTATAATTATTGATATGGATTTTCTGATCTGTGAAGCAGGGATAATATGCACAAGATTTTTGTAAGATTCAAGGTTCCATATGTTAAGCACCTGACATAGTACCGGGCACGCATGGAAGATACTTGGTACTGATTCACTCCCAGTCCCCTTTTTCCCTACCTTCCTCATAATCACTCTGTTGAGTTAACCAAAAAGGGAGAGCTATTGGCTCCAGAAAACTACTGTCAAGGTAGAAACTTTTCACCTTAGACAACTCTCCACCCCATCCTATCCCTCGCCTATTGGCCAGAGGCACAGACTCATTTTTCTGACAATCATTTTTTCAATTTGAGACAGAGTTTTATTCTGTCCCCTGGGTAGAGAGCCATGGCTTCATCATAGCTCACAGAAACCTCAAACTCCTGGGCTCAAGTGATCCTCTTGCCTCAGCCTACTGAGGAGCTGGGATTATAGGAGCCTACCATAATGCCTGGCTAATTTTCCTATTTTTGGTAGAGATGGGGTCTCCCTCCTACTTAGGCTGGTTTCCAACTCTTGAGCTCCAGGGATCCTTCCCCTTCAGCCTCCCAGAATGCTAGGATTACAGGCATGAGCCACCGTGACCTGCCTCAGATGATCTTGCCATGCGCCTGCCCTGGGAGCCTGTCCCTAAGGAGACAGGAAAAATTGTTTTAGTTGGATGGGACACTGTGGTATGCAGGAAGGTATCCTCTAAGGACCTCTTATTAAAAGACTCTGACAGAAACACAGCTTTAACAAGCGTAACAAGAGAAAGAGTGGGGGATTTGTTGACTAATACAACAGAAAAATCAAGTATTTACCATATGTGGTAAATACTCCTGCATTCAGATACTTAAAAGAGATCAAGAATTGTGTCATACTCCATCTCCTGACTTTTTCTTCTGTTCTATTTCCCTTTCTCAACAAGCTGCCCCTCTCAGAGCCCTGGTCACCAGCTTAGCAAACTCACCAGACAGAGGGAACTTCTTTCTCAATAGTTCGAACAAAGTCCCTGGGCCAGAATTCATTGGACAGTCCTGGGCCAGGTGACCCTCCCGAAAACAGTCACTGAGCCAAAGGGACTAACTGGCCAGGCCTAGGGAACATGCCCACCCCTGGAACCCAGATATATGTGTGTGTGAATTCCATGGGTTGAGAGTTGGGTGATGAGCAGTTTAGGGGGAGAGAAAAACAATTCCAATGTTAAAAGCAGCAGGAAAAGCTGCTGGAGAAGCAAAATCTCCCAGAAAACCTAAGATATAGAGGCCTGAGTCAACTTGGCAGTATGAGATCTCCAGGCCAGAACAGCAGGCCCTGGAGATGGAAGGAGAGAGATGAAATTGCTAAGCAGCTCTTCAGGTTACAGCTCTTTCTCCGTCTATCATCACGTGGATTACCACATCCCATCAGCATTCCCAAATAGCCCCTTCAATGTCCGTAATAGATTTTCTCTATAGCACTTTAGAAGAGCTTACGTTTTCAGAGTGGGGTCAAAGCCAGACCCACAGCTACTTGACCTTGCTGTTCTGTCATGGTCAAGAAGGGAAGAGGGGAACCACATGAGCTGAGAGGGGCAGGCTCTGTCAGAGGTCTCGCAGAGAGGAGGTAAGAGAGCTGATAATGAACTCCTTTGCTCAAGAAGCCTTGTTTCTCAAAGCATTCTATGAAATGGGGTAATCAAAACAAGAAAAGAATCTTAAAAACCAGTTTGATGATTAGATCATTGTGTGAGTCCCTGCAAAAGCTGGCCACATTGAAAATGGCCATTTATTCCTGATTCAAGTGTCCCATATCCTAATCAGTCCTCAGTCCCTGGGAGTTCTGCAATTCCTCCCATGGTGAGTTACTGAGTTCCCTTCTTATGAATAGCCAAAGACCTCTGGAAAGACTAAATAAATTATAACCACTTGCTCCTTGTATCCACTGCTTCATTTCAAGGACTTCTGGCAGGTTCAAGAGGCATAATTTTACTCACTCCAAAGGCATGCCACTTTGTTCTGTTCAAATTCCAGATATCCTGTTGCTTTGGAAGAACCTTGAGTGATTCTGTTTGCTTCATTTGTCTGAGCCTCCTTACGGAGGAGTTATGTTGTTAGTCGGCAATTCCCAAGGATAAGTTAGCATTCTTCCTTTGGCATCGGCAGAGGGCAATAAATGTGGCTTAAATTAAAAAATGGAGCAAAGTTCTGACCTGTTTGGCCATAGCTCTACACAGCCTGCTTTTCAGGATGAAGTGTTTTTGCACCAAATTGGCAAAATAGCCAAGAACATTGGTTCTTAACCCTAGCTGCAAATGAAAATCATTCAGTGAGGGCTTTTGTAAAACAACTATGCCTGAGCCTCACCCGAAACCAGTTAAATTTAAATCTCCAGGTTTGGGGCCTGAGTTTGCAAGTTTTCTTTTATGCGTGCAGTAGAGTTGAAAACGACTGCAGAGAAGATGCTGGGGCTTCTCAGAGCATTGGCTAAATCAGCATTTCTGACATCCTCAGGCCAGGGTCACCTGGGAAAAGACATCGGCAAGGGTCTGAGGAACTGTGTGTCTCATTTGTTATGTCCTGAGTACCTAAGCATGACGAGCTTATGCATTAAAAGATCCTGAGGTCAGCATTGAAGAAAGTCAAATCCCCATGCTTACAAGGAAAAAAATTCTGTCCAGTCACAAAAGGAGGCTGATGACTGATAAAGGAAGTTTTTCAACAGTACTGTAAAGGACTTAACCATCTGGATCAAGTTAGCAAACTCCTTCAGTGGCAACATGTCAGTGTTTGCCCTTCTCAGAGCGGGCTGCTCATTTGCTGTATCCCTCATATAAATCTAGTAACCTCCCTTGCCAAGATTACCACTTAAAGAACGGCCATGGGCCTCTTGGCATTTAAAAGATCCTTTAAAGCAGTGGTTCTCAACCTTCCTAATGCTGCAATGTATTTTCATTGTTACAAAGGGGTCGCGACCCACAGATTGAGAACTGCTGCTTTAAAGAAACAAAAGGTATTAGCCATCTGAAACAAACGTTGGACTTATAATAACTGAGTGCAAAAACCAGCAGAAGTTGTTAATAGAGGGAAGGACAAGTCCTCCTAGTAAATGCTACCTTTACCTCTCTCCCCATTCCTTTAATTCTGTTACTGAAGAAATAGGAGAAAAATACTGAACATGCACCAACCTAGACGAAGCTCCCTTAGTGTGCCAAAGTGAAAGGCTTTGAAAAGCAAGTTGGTCAGAGCTCCTCATGATGGAATTACTTTCCGTTTAAGTTAGAGATTAACAATCTATTGAAAAAGTGTAAAACCCAGAAGCATTCAAAGAGCCCCCCCAGATCACAATACAGATCACAGCACAATACATGTGCTGTCAAAATTTCTTATTACCATCTAATGCCAGGCTTGATCCTAAATATGGTGGATACAGAGCTAAAAAATAACAGATTCCCTTCCTCCAGGAGGTATGGTGGGAACAGTGACTAAGGAATGCCGAGGGTGCAATGAGAGGGGAACCTAAGCCAGATTTGCGGGGGCAGAGTCAGGAAAGGTTCTATGAAAGTGTCAACTGAGCTGATAGTGAAGAAATGAATAACCCATTGAGGAAATCAGGTCAAGTGCACCCAGCGGGAAGAGTTTACACAAAGCCTAAGGGATGTCCGTCTGATCAAGAAGAGCATTCCCAGCCTTCCAAATGGCTGGAGTAGGAAGAACGCAGAGACAAAGGGAGAGAGGTGCACAAGGCAAGAGGTGTGAACCAAACCAAGACGAGTTTTGCAAGCCTTTCATGGAGTTTGGATTTAACGCTGAAGGTCATGCAGAGCTGCTGGAGATTTTGAGTAGGGTGTGGTGAAGAGACAAGAGCCACAAAGGGAAGCACGGACTGGAAGGTGGAGAAAATGGAAACGCGGAGGGTGGTTAGGGATGCTCGTTGTAGCAAAACTGTGGAAATCAAGGGCAGGAGTGAGGAGGGAGGGGCAGAGGGGCCCTGGAATGGACCCCAGGTTCTGCAATGAGACTGGTAAAAGCCTCAGAAGAAAAGTGCCTCTGGGGCGATGACAGCGGTTCCGTTTCAGTATTAGCTACAAGGAGGGTCCTATCAGCAGGTGAGTTTGTAAATTTGCGGCTGGGAAGAGAAGCTTGAGCAGCAGTAGAAATACAAGACTAGAGATACAGAAGGGAGGTAGATGTGACTGCCCTCGGAAAGCTTGTTTGTGTAATGACAACATGGTCAAGACCAGAATCCTCCTTCCAGGACACCCAAGTTGACGGCGCAGAACTCTATGTAGCCTGATTAAAAATTTAAATCCTGTCAAGCTGGGGCTACCATTACTGAACACTTACCAGGTGCCAAGTCATCTCATGTCGTCTCATTCCATCCTCACATCAGGGGGGATGGGGCTCCCGTCAATATCCTCATTTTTCAGATAAGCAAGGCATTTATAATTGCTAACAAACTGCCCGAGGTACCGTAGTCCATTAGTAAGTGAAGGAGCCAGGGTTTGACCCTTGTTTTGTCAGCCAACAGAACACAATCCCTTAACTAAGGTGTGATGCACCTGTGCCACGTACTACCTGCAAAGCAGAAAGAACTTTTCTTCTCTGCTCTTTGCTAAGAAAAGAGGTCATGGAGATGCAAACACTAAAAGAAGAAAACAACGATTTGGGGCCAGAAGAAGAAGAAAGATGTGGCTCAGGAAAATCACGTCAGAAGCTGCCTCAGCCACAGCTTGCCTTGCACTGGGGGTGCAGAGAGGACAATGTGGGGCACAGATGTCCTTTCTAGAACTGACAAGCACAAGATGACATTTCAGTCTAGTCCAGGCCACATGGGAAAGCGACATGCAAGGATGGGTGGTCTCGGGGCCAAGATGCTAAAGAACAACACACTTCAAGGCAGGGTGAAACGTCACAAAAATCACTTCTTCCATGAATCATGGAAAAAGAAAGTGCTTTTGCAATCCATTGACATAAGACTAAATGGTTCTCACATTTTTTTTTTCCTGGAAATCTGTCCCTCAGCAGGGAGGCCTGGTCTCGGGCCTGGTTTTGTTTTCCTCAGTTCACAGTGTTCAGACACAGGCTCAGCAGGGGCCTGACCTCACCCCAGAGGAGGGGTCCGCGCTGACGCGCCCCTCCCACAGACCCCCACACAGGGCTTGTGCTCTCCCCCTGGATTTACATGGGTGGCTGGAGCCCACCAGCTCAGGAAGTGATTTTTTTTTTTTAAGGTGAGTGTTTCTCTTCCCTGAGCGCAAGACTGGCCAGTATCTCTCTATGTGCGTGTCTCATTTTCTCATTCTGTGTGTGTGTGTTCACACACACGCCTTCCTTCCTAGCAGAACCTTATTGTCTTGGCGGAGAATGCAGTGAAGCAAAAAACAAATGCAGAAAGTGACAGACGACACAAGCATTTGTCCAATTAGCAATAAGAAAATTACAAGCGCTGTTGGTGACCACTCATGTTGAACAACCAGCTCAGCAAAGAGCCTTGCTCCACGTCTCTCTGATCTAATTAGAACCACTCATGTCGTGAGCGACCCACCTCCTCCCACGCGGGAGGCACGCTGCAGTGCCCAGGCTCTCTCGAGCGTTAATGAGGGTCTCAGAGCCATCAACAGTTTTCATGAAGCCACAGACTATTAAGCAACCCACACGTACCATATTTTATCGATTCCAAATCACGATTTTTCCCCCACATCTTAATGCCTATAAAATCAGGATATGCCTTAGAATCAAGACAATCATGACAATATTATCACTGCCTCTAAGCAGCAAATTTGGTCAGGGCTATTGATATTTTCAATTCAGCTGAATGACCTACAAGCCTGCAAGATGAGTGTTGAAGTCCAATGACATTTTAAAGGTCCTCAAAATATTGTCCTACATACTGGCATTCAAACAATAAGCTATTGTACACACAGAAAGACAGCAACAGAGAACTGGGATATCAATTTGACATTTGTGAAGCAAATATTTATTGTTACAGGAACAAATGCAAATTTACACTTTCCCACAAAGAAACAACCAATTATTTTATAAGACCTAAAAACAAAAAAGGAAGAAAGCCACAAGAAATGAAGTAGTTATATTTGCTCCACATCAAGCCACACAAGTGATAGTAAAAGTAATTGCTAAATTACTCAACAGAGATAAAAGGAATTTCAAAGCATTAACGGGGTAATATTACAAACTCAGGATTCATACAGAGCTACTGTTGAGACATTATGTCAGAGTTTAAAATCACTTTTCAATCTTAGGGTCCATAAAATAATGGCACATCTTACAGTAGAAAGTTTCTTAGGTTTAATGAAACATAGTGTGTTGTCAGTAATTTCACACTATGAAAAACATATAACTACCCTTTAAAGTGCTTGAAAATTTCTAAAAGGCCAAGTCTCGTTTCATGAGATGGCAGCCACTTGCTGACTTTGATTTGAGAGAGAGAGAGGTTGAGTACTTCAAGGCATCACCTGCCCTTAGCAGATGTTGGTCACCATTTCCTACCCTTCTGTTAGCAAGGGTTTCCTCCTTGCTAACAGAACCCTGAGTTGATTCAAGGCTTAGGGGGTCTCATGATTCAGGCAAGACTTGGTAGGGTGGATGTGTGACTTAGTTCTAACTAATGAGGTGAGATGGGATGAAAGTAGTAGGTTGAGAAGATTTCTGGGATCTTAAAAATGATGCATGAGAAGAAATGTGTCTTTTCTACCTGTAAGCTTGTGATGCCTGGAGCCACTACAGCCATCCTGATACCATGGGGGAAGCTAACTAGAGAACCAAGGGCCATAGTGAAGATGGCAGAGAAGGAAAATAGAGAGGGCCTGCATCCTTGGAGACATCCCTGCATCCCTTTCTTAATCAAGCATAAAAGATGAGCTTCTGGTTATATAAGATATTAAACATCTTTGTTATTCACTCTATTGCTAATAATTAAGTTTTTATTGAATGTAAATGATATACTATCACCTCCCCATTACTGCCATGATGCCACCTGGACTTCTTAAAACTCCCACTTGGGGGTGAATCCATAACAGGATGCACTCTAAAATTAAGGATGTAAAGGCCCTGGTCCACTCTAAGCTGAGCTAGTCAGTCAACAACTATTGGAGTTTGTTCAACTCTGTGGGATCTCCCATTTTTGAAGGGTGAGGAAGACACATCATAGAACATTGACAAAATAGAGCTGAGGCCTACCCAAAGGAGAGCAACTGATGTTGGTTATTTTATTCAATGGATTTGTTTAATAAATAACCAGAATGATCAAGTGAAATCAAAATCATGTGAGAAAGGGAAAGTTGAAAAATATTTTATCTTAGGGAAAAAGAACTTTGGGCAGGCTGGGAGGAGAATGTCTTTAAGGAACTGAAAGGGTAGTCTGTATAAGAGGGTTGATACTCTTTTTGAATGGCCCCCAAATGTGAAACTAGAATACAGTATTATAATTCATTCATTCGACCTATAAAGTTTTATTGAGTTGTCACCTAACAGAACTCACCCTCAGGAAATTTATGGTGTGGTGGGGCAAATGGACGATAAGAAACCAAGCAAATTGCCAGGTATAGTGACTCACTCCTGTAATCCTAGCACTCTGGGAGGCCATGACAGGTAGATTGCTTGAGCTCAGGAGTTTGAGACCAGTCTAAGCAAGATCAAGACCCTGTCTCTACTAAAAATAGAAAAACTATTGCTTCTTGCCCTTTTTTTAATTATTAAATCATAGCTGTGTACATTAATGCAATCAAAGGGTACAATGTGCTGGTTTTATATACCATTTGAAATATTTTCATCAAACTGGTTAACATAGCCTTCACCACATTTTCTTAGTTATTGTGTTAAGACATTTATACTCTACACTTAGTGAATTTAGCATGTATCCTTGTAAAACGC
>CAUYON010206504.1:0-25918 GCA_963573935.1 Arctocebus calabarensis | reverse complement strand
TTTGTGGTTGTTGTTTGGGTTTCATTGAGGGTACCCAGACTTTGGTTGCTCTGATTGCAGTTGTTAGGTAACGTCTCTCTAATCATTGTGTCCTGCCCCCAAGATGTGTGCCTTACAGTGACCCCCCCCCCGCCCCCGCCTTCCTCCTCTCTCCCTGATCCTTCATTCCCCTACCTTAGCCCTTGTATTAGATCATCTACTGCCTTTATATTAGAATTAAGTACATGGGATTCTTGCTTCTCCATTCTTGTGATGCTTTGCTAAGAAGAATGTGTTCCACCTCCCTCCCCGCCACTGCAAAAGATGTAAAGTCTCCATCTTTGTAATGGCTGAGTGGTATTCCATGATATACATATACCCCATCTTGTTAATCCATTCCTGGGTTGGTGGGCATTTAGGTTGTTCCACGTTTTAGCAATTGTAAATTGAGCTACCATAAAGAGTCTAGTGCAAATATTCTAATGATAAAATGATTTTTTCTTCTGGGTAGATGCCTAATAATAGGATTTCAAGATCAAATGGGAGGTCTAATTTGAGTTCTTTGAGGATTCTCCATACTTTCTTCCAAAAATATTGTGTTAGTTTGAGGTCTTACCAGTGACATAAAAGTGTTCTTTTCTCTCCACATCCATGCCAGCAACTACAGCTTTGAGACTGCGATGCAGGCCATTCTCACTGGGTTAGGTGATCTCTCATGGTGGTTTTGATTTGCATTTCTCTGGTTATCAGCAATGATGAGCATTTTTTCATGTTTGTTAGCCATTCATCAGTCTTATCAGAGAAGGCTCTGTTCATATGTTTACTCTTCTTCTGTTGATTAATTTGCATTCTCTGTAGATTCTAGTTATCAACCCTTTGTCCGATTGATACCCTGAAAATATCTTTTCCCAATCTGAAGGTTGTCTTTTTGCTTTACTTCTTGTGTCCTTAGCTGTGCAGAAGCTTTTCAGCTTAACTAAGTCTCATTTCTTAATTTTTATTGTTGTTGCCACGGCTGCTAAAGTCTTTGTCATAAAATCATTCCCCAGTCCAACATCATCAAGAGTTTTCCCCACACTTTCTTCTATCCCCACACTTTCTTCTAAAATTTTTATCATTTTATTTCTTAGATTTAAGTTTCTCATCCATCTTGAGTCAATTTTTGTAAGGGGTGAAATGTGTAGTTCAAGTTTCAATCTTTTACCTGTGGTTATCCAGTTCCCCCAGAACCATTTGTTGAATAAGGATTCTTTTGCCCACTATGTTTTTGTTTGGTTTATCAAAGATCAGGTGGCAAGTAGAGGCTGGTTTCATCTCTTGATTTTCTATTCTGTTCCATATGTCTATGTCCTTATTTTTGTGTCAATACCATACAATCTTGATTACTGTGGACTTGTAATATAGCCTGAAGTCTGGTAGGGTGAGGCCTCTGACTTTTTTTTATTACTAAGAATAGCCTTAGCTATACAGTGTTTTATGATAGATCTTGGAAAATAATCCATGAGCTGGTGAAAAGATATTCCATATTCAGTAGTATGAGGGTGTAATGTTCTGTGTACATCTGTTAGGCATATTTGTTCTAGAGTCATGTTTAAGTTCATTATTTCTTTGTTTAGTTTCTTCTTGGAGCATCTGTCCAGTTCCGTCAGCAAGGTGTTAAACTGCCTGGCTATTATGGTGTTATAAGTTATTGTATTGTTCAGATAGAGTAGGATTTGTTTCATTAATCTGGAATTAATATTAATCTGGAAATAATGAATTTCATTAATAATTGGATTTCATTTATTCACTGGATGAATAAAAGAGTTGCCTGGAATTGCCATCTCCAATTCCTCTCTTCCCATTCTCTCTGAAGCTCAATCTACTCAACTATTCATTCACACCACTCCACTGAAGAGGTCCACCAGGGTCCACAACTATCTCCAAACCAAGCATTTCAGTGGAGAGTCTTCATTCTTCATTTTACCTACATTTTTAACTGCAACTAAAACTATTTTAATTTCAATTCATACAATTGATCATGTTCTTTTCCTTGATAAACTTTCATGGCTTGCACATCAGCATTCACACTTTCTTTTCCTCCCTCCCTCACTAATCATTCTTTCTACCCCCTTTCTCAATTTCTGCCTTCTCACTAATGTCTTAATCTTTAAATAATCCAGGGTGTCATTCTTATCTCAATTTTCTATTTATACTTAAACTTTCCAATCTTATAATTTTGGCTTCCATGTTTTTGTTTGAGTATGCAGATTTTCGTTGTTATTGAGTTCAACTTTTATTCCATGATGGTCTCAATCTTATAATTTTAAATACCATCTATATACCTTCATGACTACATTACTCTCTAGTGTAAATCTCTAGCCCAGGCCTTCTTCCAAACTTGATATGTACATCTAGCTGCCTCTTCAACATTTATTTAACAAGTTAAGTGTGTCATAAATTAAATAAGTAAATCCCTGACCTTCACTCAAACTGGTTGTAGCAAACATCTTGCTACTCATGCGATTCTCCAATTTCAGTTAGCAACTCTATTTTTATAATTTTTCAAGTAATAGTCTCTTTCTTCTCTTTCTTTTTCCTTTTTTTCTTTATTTTTCTTTCTTTTTTTTCTTTCTTCTCTTTTTGTATTTCCCTCCCTCCATCTCTTCCTTCCTTTTCTTTTTCTTATTCTTCTTTTTTATCCCCAAACCAGTAAGTACCTTCTCACCACTTGCACTGCTAGAATACTGGACCTAGTACCACCATTTCATTTTGAGTTGCTGAATAATAGCCATCTAATCAGTTCTATCAATCAAATAGGCTAACTGCTATGAGAAATAATTCCCAAATATGAATGGCTTAACATAATACAAGTTTATGTCATGCAGAGGTCAGAGCAGATGTTCCTTATCTGTAGTTCTCTTGGGATTTTCTCCCCTAAGCTAAGTTTAAGGAACCCAGACCTCATCCATCTGATGGATCTAATTCCCAGAGCCTCGGGGATGCTACAGGAAGTGACATACTCACTTGTGCCTACACTGTGTTAGCTGGAATCATTACTATGGTCAAGTTGAAAGGGATCCTGGAAAATGTAGAGGAACACACAACAAGCAGAGATCTCTACACGTCTATGCTGGCCACTCTACCTGGATTCTCAGCACCAAAGTTATTTATTTTAAATGCAAATTATACCATGTCACTCCTGTACTTAAAATCCTGCCAGTCAGCCCACTTTACTTAGTTGAGAAGCTAAAGCTCTTAGCAGATGACCATAGGGCATTGAAGTATCAGAGCCCTCATTATCCTTCTCATTCCACCTTCTACTTCCTTCTCTTACTGGTTCCTACTATTCTCCAGCCATACGAGATGATTACTGTTCTCAGATACCCTAGGGTTCTCCCATGACTTGATCTCTCTGGGTCTTCTGCCTAGGATGCTTTCCCCATCCCAAATATCTGCATGGACGGCACTCTTAACTCTTTCAAGTCTTTGCTACTATATTCCCACATTAATGAGGCCAACTTTAAGTACTCTATCTCCTACTGCTGAAACATATCTGTGTCTTCCCTTCTTCAACTCCCAGTCGCTCTCCCTTCATCAGCATTCCCAGCCCCTATTCTCCTCCCTAGATGATACTCTCATATGGCATCTTCTTCCTTTTTGTTTTCTCTCCTTGTGCATTTCTCTCTTACCCTGCATTTTTGGTTTACTGGTAACACCTACAATGGTGGTTAAATTATAATGGAAGTTCCATCAGTATTTTTTTTCAATGAGTCAATTCTTACTACTACCTTAATTTATCATTATTACTTAATAATTATTGCCCCATTTTACAAAGAGAAACTGAGGCACTCATGGAGATTTAACAATGCATCAAGGTTGACTTGCTAGTAAACATCTTCAAAGTACTATCTGTACTGCAAACCCTGGCAGCCTGGATCCAGGGTCCACCCCCACGCCCACTAATCTGCTTCTCCAATCAATATCTCCAGTGCCATTATAATTCACATTGCAACCTCATGAGATGGGTACTTTTAATAGATATCTTTATTTAAAGATGAGGAAACCAAGGCACCTAGTTTAGATTAACCTGCCAAATGTCACACAGTTAATAAAGAATAGAGCCAAATTTGATTGAAATATTTATTCTTGGGACTTATGCTCCTAACCACAATGTGTATCTCTTTTCTAAGAATGCTATTACATGAAATCAGAAGTCTTTTCTTCATTGTTGTAAAAACATGTCACATGATTTCCTTTAGGACAACTTTTTTTTTACTCTACATATTGTGACTGGTTTCTATTTGAAAATAAGTTTCATACCTCTGATTAAGCTAAGTTCTCTTCAAAAGTTTGAGATGATAGGCCAGGTGCGGTGGCTCAGTAATCCTGGCACTTAGGGAAATGGAGATGGGTGGATTGCTTGAGTTCACAAGTTTGAGACCAGACTTAGCTAGAGCAAGACCTCATCTCTAAAAATGGCCAGGCATTGTGGCAGGCACCTGTAGTCCCAGCTACTTGGGAGGCTGAGGCAAGAGAATCACTTAAGTCCAAGAGTTTGATGTTACTATGAGCTGTGACCCCACGGCACTCTACCAAGTGTAACAAAGTGAGACTGTCTCAAAAAAGAAAAAATGTTCGAGATGATAATGTACTTCCTTTTTTAATTTTTTATTTCAAATTAATATGAGGGTACAAATTTTTAGGTTACATTGTTCTTACTTCCATAGTAAAGTTCCAGTTATAAAAGAACCCCTCACTCAGGATGCGTGTTATACACCCTCACAGTGTGCACATTAGGTGAGATTCGACGTCACGCCCTCCCTCTTTCTGCCAATCATCCTCTTCCTTCCCACCTCCCTCTACCCCATACTAAACTATATTAGTGTTTCATTGTTCATATGAGCATGTAATTGTTTATATATTGGTTTCATATTAGTATGGAGTATATTAGATATTTATTTTTCTATTCTTGCAATATTTTATTAAGAAAAATGTATTTCAACTCCATCCAGGTAAATGTAAAAGATGTAAAGTCTCCATCTCAGGGCTGATTTTTTTTTAAGTGCTGCAAGTATCCTTTTACTAAGTGAATGCCCAACCACATCTGATTCTGCCATCCACCCACAACCATTTAATTACTCAGTGCTCGTCAGGCCAGGACCGCTGACCCGAATGCTGTGGTCTTTTCTCTCCATAAGGAAGCTCTTAATCAATTGGATGTTCAATTCAGTTTAATTCAATGTTTTTATGAACGTGAGCCATTTCCTTGCTGAGCTCACACAAGTACCACTGGATGTTGCTATCTGACCAGGTCCATGTGAATTCAGTCCAGATTTTAATCACTCTACTTTCTGTGTGTGTGTGTGTGTGTGTGTATGTGTTCCATGTAGTAAAAACATATGTTATGTGATAGTGTGGGAATGATGATTGTTGCAATAAATCAATGTATGGAGCCTGGTGTCTGTCTACCAATAGGGGAACTGAAAGACTTGTCAGGAAGAACAGAAGAACTTATTGTACTCCTTAATGCCAGTTTTCAAGGAGGGTTCCAACCCGTGCTCCTTTCTCTCAGGGGCTACTTAAGGCATTTATATTTCCTGCAGAATCTCGGTTGGAACCAGAGCCTATATTTGCCTTTGACTGCTGTGTCTAGTATTATCATTTGCTTTCTTTCACCAGAGAGCCATTTAAATTCTCTCAGCCCCAAGAAGAGAACCTATTTCAATGAGTCCTCCAAGAAGGTGCTCACAAATTCTGAGTGGTATCTGATAATCCTCATCTGAGACTCATAAGCTGCTTTGTAGCTGCCACTGTTAATGTGCCTGGCTCTCTCTTTGTTTGGAACATATTTTTCTCCAATTCTATGTGATTCTGGTAGTTCTCTAAATCAAGCTCTTCCACCTTATTATTGACAAAGATGGCTGGTAAAAGTACCCCAATACTGTATATAAGGTTTGATAAATAGGGGTGACCATGTAAACTAAGGAAAATTTGAATAGAAGTCCAAGGCACTTTGTAATGTATACTACTTGTCCATTGCTGATAAACATATTACTCCTCAAAACACAGCAGCTTGAAGCACACATGCCATAGTTTCTGTATGTCAGAAACTCAGAAATGGCTTAGCTGGATCATTCAGGTTAGAGTTTGTTAAAAAGCTGTGATCTAGTGTCAGGGAGGGACCCAGTAAACTCAAGTCTCAGCTGAAGGAATGCGGGCTTCCAAGCTCTCTCACTACTTACGGGCAGTGTCTGATACTCACAGGCCATTGAACTAAAGGACTCAGTTTCCCAATGACTGTTGACCAAAGGCCAACTTCAGTTTCTTCTCACTTTGGACTTTCCATATGGAAGACAATGTCCTCAGAGTTAGCAAATAAGGAGTTGAGAGAGGTCACAGCATTAAGAGAGAAGTCGGATAGCAAGATGAAAGTCACAGATCTTTGCAATGGAATCAAAGAAGTGATAGCCCAGTACACATGGCACAGTTTATACATTTAAAGCTAGTCACGAGATCCAGCCCATGCTCAAGGGTAGGAGGTTATATATACAGGGACACAATGATTAGGGGGTGGGGTCAAAGCACTTTTACATGATTACCTCAAGTTGACACTAACCCATTTGGGACAAATAAGCTGTTAATAGGAAAATTATCTTCCTCTCACCAACCCGATGCAGCCCAGATATGCCCATATCAAGAAAAGAGTACCTTGTCTTTGGAGAATGTGTCCTTGAGCCAGGCCACATGGGTGGACCTGCAGACTACCACCTGTGGACTAGTGCACAGGCTCTAAGCTGAGAAGAGAAGCTCTATGGACACAATTGCCCCATTTCCTCCCAATGAACTACTGTGTATAAATAGTGTTGTTTTGCAAGTGAGAGCCAGTCTGTCCTCTCTGTCAGAAGACTAACAGCTTTGTCCATGAAATATCTTTCATTAAATAAGATAATGCAACTAGAATCTCTGAAATTGAGTCTCTAGCTTTAAATCATTATGCAAGTGTAAGGAATCAGTATTACCTTTATCTAGTCTGATGAATTCAACCAACTAATGCCAGCATTTCATTTGGAGTACACTTATAATGGACCTCAGACACCCCTGCCACTTTTATTCGCCAAGACTTATATTGAGTACCACTTTTGTATCAGATATAGATGGGAAGTTATGATGCTGAATAAAACTAAGAGTGTCAGATACCACGAGCCTTTCTACAGGTGGTATAACAGACACGTACATGGGCTCAAATGGGTTCAAATGTTATGTTTCTCTTATTCCAAACCATCTTGCTATCATTACTCTCTATGCCTGACACTCCCAAAGGAAGTAGCACTACTCTTAGTATCTGCAATGTGCCAGCCACTAGGACATGTCAAGCTGGGTAAGAGGCCAGGCTCAGTGGCTCATACCTATAATCTTAGCACTCTGGGAGGCCAAGGCAGGTGGATTTCCAGAGCCCAAGCGTTCAAGATCAACCTGAACAAGAGTGAGACCTCGTCTCTATTAAAAATAGAAAAACTAGCCAGGCATTGTGGCAAGGACCCATAATCCCAGCTGCTCAGAATCTCTTGAGCCCAAGAGTATGAGGTTGTTCTGAGCTATGACACCATGGCACTCTACCGAGTGAGACTCTGTCTCAAAAACAAAACAAACAAAAAAGCAGCTGGGTAAGAAAATGTAGATAACTGATAAGGTAACTTTCTGCAGCAATTGCTCTCTGAGGGATTCTTAAGCAGGATGCTATCACTTTATAACTCCACCCCTTCAAAACAAGGCATCCCTCAGGTTACTCATAAGGAAGAGACATTGGAAAATTGGAGAACTGAGAAGAGAGTTTTCACTGCCGCAGGCTGCACATGATCAGTGTCACTTCTGTTCACATCCTATTACCCAAAATTACTGACATGGCCTGACCAAACTCTAAGGGGATGAGAAATCTGGTAAGGTAAACTGATGGCATTTACCACCATGTCCGCATTCGTTCTCTACAAATGCTGCTGTGGGGTCTTAGCAAGGATAGGCAACCTTTCCCAAATGGTCCAGCAGAGCCTGGATGAAAACTGCAGTCTGTCTGTCTGTTTATTTTTCCATCACAGCAACCTAGCTCTTGGTGGAAGCATTCCTTTGGAGATTGGCTCCTAAGGTGTTCGTTTTCAAATGGCGATCCAAGAATCTGGTAGTGAGCTCTCTTCACTGTCTGGACAGCTCTCACTGAGACTTTACTTCTCTGCATCCTTTCGCATCCTCTGTCCATCCACAGACCATCTATGGCTCTTGTGTGTCTCTCTACAGCCCTACTCACCCCCAGCTGTTCCTTGGAAGGCCACTCTCCATCCTTCCTTTATTCAGTCTCTGCTTTCAGGAAAGACTACCACATTCATCCTGGGTCATTAAAGTTGAGGAAAGTCAACATGTTCTGTCTCCCATCCACGCCCTGTTCCTCCACCAGACACTGCTAAGTGGTTACCTGCAGGAGGAAATCATCATCTGATGGAAGAGACATGGCAGGTGCAAGTGTTTGATGTCTTTCCTAAAAACCCAGGATGCTACAGGGCTGATTTTTTTTTTCTCTCTCTCTCTACTGACCTGTGTGTCTGACTTAAGAAAAACTCAAACAACCACCACAACAAAAACCTAAGAACCAAAATACAGGAACCCAATTAAGCAAGTCACAAAAAATGGAGTGGGGAGAGTAGCAACTAGCTAACCTGTGATCGCCACAAAGATGTACAGGCAATGCCTGCCCTCATGACATTTTCAGTCTCACAGGGGAGATAAACCATGTGAAAATACTTCTTTCTTAAGAAAGAAGCTGTGTTACAAGACAGGTTCAAATAAACACATTTGTAAGTCTGGAGAATAAAAAGATCCCATCCTAATGTGGTGGTCAGTTAAGGCTGCATGGGGGAAGTGGCATTTATAGTAATAACAACAGTCAAGGTCAAATGGAAATAAAACCATGTTAACCTATCCACATTACCTCTCTACAAATGATGCTGCTGAGTCTTCGTTCCTGGCATGAACAATCATGCCATGAATTTTCTGGAACACTTTATATTGATTAGCTTATTTAGTCCTTAGGATAATTCTAGGAGATTTTCATTTTTTCATTCAATGGATATTTACTGAGCCTTGCTCTGTGGCAGGTGGTCTCTGAGCAGAGGTTATGCCAACAAGCAACTCAGGAAATGTCATTGCTCCCCTCCCCCACTACTGACAGCTTCCACTGTAACTTGTAGTTTTTAGGAAACTGAGATATGCTGCAGTTAAGTAACCTGACAAAAGTCACACAAATTTTCAGCATCCAATTCAGGTTTTGATTGGGGCCAGTAAGACATGGAGCCAGTAAGCTTATCCACTATGCTCTTACACCATGGGTGATAACAGTAAAGGTATCAGTAATGTCAGATAACCTTTGGTGATCATTTACCTGTCCATGACATGTGCTGTGCAACTTTATATGGGTTTTGTTTATTCCTCAAAACAATCCTGACATGATGAGATCCTGCACTCCTTAATCACACCACTGTATTTCAAATCCTAGCATTTTCTGCTACGTGATTAGCTGCCCCTTCCTTAATTCCCTCCCCTGTAAACTAAGCATCGCAACTAAACAGTTCCCAAAAGGACTGAAGCTTTCGCACTATTGTTTTTGTATGGCTCAGAGCAGTAGCACGCTGGAGCACTCCTTGTGTCCCAGTGCTCAGCACATTGGAACTGTTCAATAAATATTCAGTACGTGAGAGCAACATTGATAGAAAGAGGGTCTCTGATCTTGTTAAAGAATTTTCACGAATGAAAGCATATGGTATAAGCTGTATGATTTTAAAAATTTCACAGCATTCCAGAAATCACTACTTTGGAAAGATCTTTTTTTTTTTCTTTGAGACAGTTTCACTCCATCATCTTGCATAGAGTGCCATGGCATCATCTTAGCTCACAGCAATCTCAAACTCTTGGGCTCAAGCCATCCTCTTGCCTCGGCTTCCCAGGTAGCTGGGACTAGAGGCAACTTCTACAACACCCAGCTAGTTTTTCTATTTTCAGTAGAGATGGGAGACTTGTTCTTGCTCAAGCTGGTCTTGAACTTCTCAACTCAGGCTATCCACCTACGTTGGCCTCCCAGAATGTTAGAATCATTCTTAACCAAAATAGGAAACTCACCATCAGCCAAGCACCTGTGGCTGCAGATAAGTCTCTGTATATCCAAGAGAGATACTTATGTAGCACAGACCAAAAAGAGACATTTTCTGTTTTGCTATTTACCTTGCTTGGGTTTGGGCCCAGGTATGAAGAAATGGGGTCAGAAAGTATGTTCAAGATGTACAATTTTCCTAACTCAAGAAAGGTTATCATGAAGCAGAAAAGCAACAGACTGCTGCATTTGTTCATGATAACATAAGTTGTATCCTGGTACTCTAGACCCATTACTGAATTCTCTGCAATTACAGGAACCCATTGCTAAGATCTGCAGCTAGGCCATTTCCAAAGTTGGCATGAAGTGGAGAAAGGATGAGCTGAAGCTCCATCCATTTTCTTTTCCACTAATGAATACTCCTTTTGTTCCAAAGTATCCCAAGTGACTCCCCTGACAGTACAGGTAATTAATGGACCATTGATTCAGATGCTGTTGAAAATGTGAGGGATTTGATAATTGAATCCGCATCTAAACTTTCCCATCATCTAAATGACTAAATGTACATTAAATGAAGAACAATATTTTTTTTCTAGGAACTTCTTTACAGATTATTGATAACACTCATTTCACAAAAGAGAAAATGTAGATAGGGAAGCTTTGTCAAGTAAGACTAGAATAGGAATTTTCTCTCATTCCTTTGGAGAAGAGATTTGAGATTGTTCTCCACTAAAGTTGGAAATTTCAAAGGTCCATCATAGGCTCTCAAAAAGTCAGAGGAAATAATGAAGCACCAGAAATTGATTTATAAGAATTTTGTAATTTTTTTATGATTTAGGCTGAGTTTCTTTTTTATTATTATGAGAGATCTTAGATATGTTAACTTTCAGAATCAATAACAATAATACTATTTAATACTTCTGATAATATTTCATTAAAAAAAAAATCTCCAGAACATCTGAACAATATACATCAAAATAGGTTTAGCCCTGATTTTTGGAAGACGGTAGTGCAAAATGAGAATCTAGAAGTCACAAATGTTTCAACCAAATAGAAGTATTCTTTTTTCTTAGTGAATGTCAGTTGGAGTTTCTTCTGTCTCCCAATGCCCAGGGCAAAAGAAGGGCTAATTTAGAAAATGATATAGTTGACAAATTCTTCATATAAAAGTAAAAGTTTCATGTATGTGAGTTATTCAGTGGCAACTTCTTGCACTCAAGGTAACATGTAATATCCACACAAAGACTGACAAAGCTTACAATTATTTATATTACAATATTCCAAGTATTGTATTAATTATTTGAGAAGAGACAAGATAAACAATGCATGGTTGCTTTGGACACAAACTTTCAATTGCCATTTCTTTGGGGTTTTTTTTTTTTCATAGTAGTGTGACAACACAGTGGACAAGCACAGAATTAACTGAGAATAAATATTTTGGAGAATGTTTTAGCAGGAATCACAGAACAGATCTACTTCCTGGGAGAAAGGAAAAAAGAAATGAAGGGACTACAAAGAAAGTGATGTATTTGGGAAACAGCAGCTGTATTTGACTAACAGTTCAAAACATCAATATTCAAGGAGCCAGAGATTATGGCAAGATAGGAAGGGCTCTACATAGTTCAATAAGGATAAATATGGTGTGGCAGCTTTTTCTAGACACCAGTATCCTACAAGATATCACTAGACATTCCTCAGAAACATACATTTTGTTCTCAAGTAAGCTTGGGAAATGGTGAATGCTAAATCCACCTTTCTAGAGATTCAAATGCATCCTAGATGCTAAAAACTCAGACAAATCTTGGAAGAAAGAAATCTATTTAACATGGTTCAACCTAACATTTTCTAACTCATTTTTTCATGGAACAAACTTCCTCCCGATCCTTACCTTCCTATACACACACTCACATTCCTTCCTTCTTTTCTTCCTTTAGTTATCTTGCCTGGATACCCATTAACTTCTCCCACTATTCACAATTGGGAGCCACTGAGGAGAATGGTATCATCGGATTTTCCTCTGGATTGAAACATGAAAGGTGGATTGGAGTGGGTTGAGACTAGAGGCAAAGAGATGAAAGGAGAAGCTATGGAACTAGATGTGATTAGAATTAAGAACATATAGGCTGCATGACAGCATAAGATAGTCAAAATTACAATAGTAAGTTGGATGCTTCTTACGTGTTACTTTTAGAAAGAGCAGGTTCAAGAGAGAAGATTCATTGTTTAGTTTTGGAAATTGTGATTTCTGCCGCACGTTTCTAGGAATGTAAAGCAAATCAGGACATGTGAGAAGGATTCAGAAGAGCGCATGGGACCTGGTGTTAGGAGTCATCAATATTTCATTGATTTGTGAAGCAATGCAAATGTTAAACTCATAAAGCAACATTTTATGTCAAAGCTCATTTGTGGCATGAATCTCAATCTACCTCAAACATAAACTTGCAGTCTATTATTAACTTGTAAAAGACTGAAAATGCTAGGAGTACAGAAAGTCTACAAGTCAAAAACCTTGGGTTGTACTTTTAGTTACTCTGAGAATCCAAAATCTAAAAAGGACGCAATGGATCATTTAGCTCCCTATGGCTCTGTCTATAATGAACCAAAGCAACAGGTTGGTCATTGAAATATTCAGTCTATCCAGTTACTATAGTTTTCATTGAAATAATAACCAAAAGATATATGAATGAATTTTAACTTGTTAAATACTAAATCCAGTCCATTTTTCTTTTTTTTATTAGCCCTTTCCCAGTTGCCCCATTTATCTGAAATTCCCCACCATTCGTTTGTCTGGACAAAACTAAATGATCTTTAAGCTCAAGCTGAAAGTCCATCAGTGTCCCCCATGAAGGCTTTTTCTGCCCTCTTCAATACTCAAGTCAAAATGAACTATTTCTTTTTTAGAGCTGTAACACTCACTGCTTTGTTAGAACCTGTCATATCCAGCACTATTACTAGTTGGGTTTATGTCTTTTCTCCAATTAAGTTATGTGCTTCTTCAAGTTAGAGGTCTTGTCTTATTTATCTCTGATTCTCTCACTTTGCCCTGTCTACCTGGTTTTTGGTGAAGTGCCATTCGATTTCTGTTGAACGTATTCTGGATATCTGAGAACAAACATAAGAATGCATTATGAAATGTGTGATAACAGGAAGAAAAGAACAAATGTAGATGTGAATGAATGAATGAATATCTACACTGGACGACCACAATACTTAATTTTGTCCACAGAGTTACTGTCATTTTCTCTCTGGGAAAACTGAGCAGACAAGATTCTTAAACACCTCTCAGAAGATTTTTAGGCCATTAGCAACTCAGGGCTCAGAGAGATGCAGGGAGCCCCCAGTTATTTCATTGTATCAACACAGACAGAGCCTTTGGGTATCTGGTTCGAAAACCAAGGAGCAAATCATCATACACAGATTTTAGGTGAAGAATTCCGGGGTGGGGGTATTTACACACTAATTGCTTTTGCTCAGAACATCACATTGGATATGAAAAGGCCAAAACCAGAGGAAAACGTCAAGACAATAGCACAAAAAATGTGATAAAGGCTGATTGTATAAGCCTTGTCTTATTTGAAGGGTAAAGACTATAATCCACAGCTCAAGTTCAAATTTCCTTTTTAAATATTGTTAGTTTGAATGTTAATCTGAGTTCCGTGTTTGCTTACAGGGACCAAGGCTACAATATTCATCACCATGAAACAAAAGCAGAGATTCATTTCTGAAAAGGAAGCTAAGGAGAACATTTACATGAATCCAAGTAATAAATAATACCTTACAATTCTGACTCACTCCCAAACCAAAGTCCAATTATTTCCTCTCTTCCCATGTTTCCTCAGTTGACCAAAGGCACATCCTATACCTGGCACATGTACAAAGTTAAAACAAATGATCCAAGTCTCCAAACACCATGGCAACAGAACCAAACTTGACATCGCTAAATCACAACAGTCAATCTTCACAGGTTTCAGAGCCACCAGCAGATTCCTGGCTCTGTCCTCCCATATGAATCCCATGAACCACAGGGAATCACTGCTTCATGTCATGCCCCCTAACAAACACCAAACCCAAGCTGTGAAAGGCAGCAAGGGAGGAAGCTCACATCAGAGAATCCCCAGCTGAGCAAAACTTGCCACCCTTGACATGGTTTGCTTGTGCAAATAAACAGAAAGATCAGGTTATAGTGGGGAGATGCAATCTTGCAGAAAATTAATGCGTTAAACACTTCATGTGTGAGAGATTCAACAAAACTAAACCTGATGTTATTCTTCCTTTACAAAAGTCCTAGTACACTGAGCACATGTATTCACTACATTATTTCCATAGGATGTGATTATGTTGTTGTATTTATAGACAGACATTTTTCCATATGTGAATGAAGCACTGAACATAAGAGGACATGGAAAACTGAAGCAAAAATATAAGTAAGGCGGGCGGCGCCTGTGGCTCAGTGGGTAGGGTGCCAGCCCCATATACCAAGGGTGGCAGGTTCACACCCGGCCCTGGCCAAACTCCAAGAAAAAAATAGCCAGGCATTGTGGCGGGCGCCTGTAGTCCCAGCTACTCAGGAGGCTGAGGCAAGAGAATCACCTAAGCCCAGGAGTTAGAGGTTGCTGTGAGCAGTGTGATGCCATGGCACTCTACAGAGGGTGATAAAGTGAGCTATGTCTCTAAATATATATATAATGATTAATGGACATATAATTCCCTATGAACACAACACAGAATTGAGGCCAAATTGTATAGCTAATATTTTCCTTGAAACTTTCTATTTCCTTATATATTCCTTTTGCTTTGTCTATGTGCAAAAAGCTCAGATGTTTTATAGACACACAAAAAGGCAGGTTGAACATAGCATTATCCACTTCAATGGGTCCCAAATGCTAGTGAGTGCATAGGTAGGGACTATAACAAAATTCTCACCACTCCAAGGAAAAGTACCTGAAAATAACTATGGCAAAGTAAGATTTCAAAAGTAGACTTTCAAAGTAAGGTTCTCACCACTCCTCTAAATTCTAAAACTATGTCCTCAGAATTTTTTTTTTTTTTGAGACAGGGTCTCACTTTGTAACACTCACTAGAGTGCTGTGGCATCACAGCTCACAGCAACCTCAAATTCTTGGGCCAAAGTGATTCTCCTGCCTCAGCCTCTCCAGTAGCTAGGACTATAGTCACCTACAACAATGCCCAGCTATTTTTAGAGATGGGGTCTCACTCTTGCTCAGGCTGGTCTCAAATCCATAAGCTCAAGCAATCCACCTGCCTTGGCCTCCTAGACTGTCAGAAATTTATTAGTGTAAGAAATTCTCTCTTCTATATTATGAGTTTAGAAGCAAACAGTATTATAGTTTTACTCCTCTTTATTTTTGTTTACATTATGTGCCAAATAAAAAATAGTAATTCTGTAATAAATCCCATAATGAAAAACATAGATCTTTTTATAAAATAAAAATGGACAAGTGTGTGGAGAATAACATAATAAGCATTTGTGTTTCTCAAACTTGCAATTTATAACTATCAACAATGTATCGTTTGGTATATTTCTGATTTTTTACATAATTAAGCAGCTAAGATGAATCCAGAGTTTCTGAGTGGCAGGAGCAGGAATACATTTCCAATCTCTACTACTCCAGGTCACTCTTCATGATCAGTGAAGCCCTTGAGACAAGTGGTAAATGATGCTAAAAAAAAAAAATCCCACAGATGGAGTTCAGGGGTAAAGCAAAGTGCCTCAGAAAGATGTAAGCATGGAAATAACACTGAGCAGCTACATTGTGATCTTCATTCCATCAAGGTCTTCTAGTTTGAGGATCTTCTGAGCAGGTAAAGCTCAGGTACCCAATTTTTACATTTCTACCATCATTCCCACATAGAACCATCAATTTTGATCACTAACCACAAATGAGAGTACATTTATGGGAGTCCAGGAGTCCATTAGAGAAATTCCAGCACATTGCTACAATTTAAAAAACTCAAAATAGATGCACTTATTAGAGTAAAAAGAGTTATTTCACCAATGTCACCCCCCCCAAAGTGGCACAGCTCAGTGCTGAGAGAGATTCCCTCAGCCCACAGTCCTACAATTTATTAAAAGCCACAAAGAAAACCCAAATAGCTGAAGCAATCTGGAACAAGGAGAACAAAGCTGGAGGTATCTGACTTCCTAATTTCAAATTATACTACAAAGCTATAGTAATCAAAACAGTATGGTACTGGCATACAAACAGACATATAGATGAATGAATAGAAAACTCAGAAATAAAAACACATACATATACAGTCAACTAATCTTCTACAAAAGTGTTAGGAACACACAACAGGGAAAGGATAGTCTTTTCAGTAGATGGTGCTGGGAAACTAGATATCCAAATGTGAAAAAATAAATAAATAAAACTGGATCCTTACTTTATGCCACACACAAAAACCAACTCCAAATAAATCAAAGATTTAAAGACCTTGGAACATATTATTCCTAGAAAAAAAAGCAGGAAGAAAGCTTCATGACATTGTTCTTGGCAATAATTGTTTTTGGATATGATACCAAAAGAACCAGCAAACAAAAGGAAAAATTAAAAAGTGAGACCACATCAAGTTAAAGTTTCTTCATAGAAAGAAAGCAAATCTACAAAATGGAAAGGCAACCTATAGAATGGCAGAAAAATTTGTAAGTAGTATATATGATAAGGAATTAATATCCAAAATTTATAAGGAACTAAAACAACTCAATAACAAAAATTGAGTGACCTAATGGAAAAATGTCTATTTGAGTCACTTTTTTAATGACCTGAGTACACATTTTTTCACAGAAGACATATAATGGCCAACAGGTGTATGAAAGATGCTCATTACCACCAATCATCAGAAAACTATGATTCAAAGCCAGAAGATATCACCTCACACTGTTAGGATGACTAGTATCAAAAAAGAATCAAAAGATAACAAGTGTTAGCAAGTGGAGAAAAAGGAACACTTGTACACTTTTTGGTGAGACTATAACTTAATATAACAGTATAATGGTTTCTCAAAAAAATTAGAACTAGAAATACCATATGATCCAACAATCCCACAGCTGGATGGATTGGATGGATGGAGATATACATATATATATCTCCAAAGAATATGAAATCAATATGTTGAGAAGATATCTGCACTCACACATTCATTGTACCATTATTCATAAGAGCCAAGAAATGTAAAGAAGCTAAGTGTCTGTCCATAGATGAATAGTTAAAGGAAACATGATATCTTTTCAGCCTTTAAATATTATCCGGCCTTTATAAATAAGAGAATCTTAACCATTTGCAATGACATGGAGAAACATAAAGGACAAAATGCTAAGTGAAATAAGCCAGGCATACACACAGAATCTAAAAACAGCAGAACTCATAGAAGCAGAGAGTAGAAGGGTGGTTACCCAGGGGCCAGAGTGGGAGGAAATGGCAAGCTGTTGGTCAAAGGGTACCAATTTTCAGTTGTAAGATGAATAAGTTTTAGAAAGCTAATGCACCACATGGTTACCATGGTTAATAATAATGTATTACATATGTGAAATTTGCCAGGAGAGTAAAATTTAATTAATCCCCTCCCATTAAATCCCATGTGAGTTAATGGAAATATGAATTAGCTTTGATTGTGGCAATCATTTCATGATATATCTGTATATCAAAACATCACATTGTACATCTTACATATAACAGTTTTTATTTGTCAATTCTATTTAAGCTGGAAAAAATTAAATTTATCATTGAAGGATTAAATGAGAAATATAACTAAAGCATCTAGCACAATACTTAATAAATAAAACCAATTATTTCTGTTACTTACTAATCATTTTTCTTCTACAGGGTTGGTACACTACTGCTGAAAGGTTTTGACTCTTAAAGACAAATCCTTCAGCTGCTGAGTTTATTTCCATGTCCTCCATCAAGGAGGCCATATTAATCCTCAACTAACACTCTCATACGAACACATACTAGTCCTCAACAATCACCCCTACCTCCCAACCCAGGGCATTTATTTTACCTAATGCACAATTTGATGGTTGCAATCTTACCTTCCAAATAGATGTAATGTGCTGGATGTGTTTTTGGACTGAGATCTATTTGGGAAGTCAAGACACATGCTATTTAATATAGCATTTGAGAGACAAATATACAAATACCCAATATACAAATGCAAGAGAAAAAGCTCAGAAGGTAGATGACAAGGGTCAAATACATGGTATGAGCAATGGACTTTGGAAATATAAAAAGAGTTCTGTATCCTGGAAAGATGTTGGAGAGCCCATAGTGCAGAAGCATTTAAGGGCTATGAGATCTTTGGCTGAGATGGGGAACGCTACCTGAGTACAATCAAAGACTAAGCAACTTAGAGTAAACCAAGAAAAGTAGAGCCAGACAGAATACTGCGAAGTGGTTATAACTAAATCTAGATTTTATTCACTAAGACTGAGGCTGGAAAGAGGAGGTAGCAATGTTCCCACCCACCCTATACCTCTGGGAATGTGCCAGAGGCAGAAATTTCTTCAACTCTGCCTTGCAAACTTTTATTCTCACTTCTCTTAGTTTCCCTTTGCACAATAACACTATTCTTTTTAAAATGTTTAGTTTTAGGGTTTTTTTTTCTTAGCTTGAATTCTCTTTTTTTTTGCTTTTCTCTTCTGTTGCTGTCTCCTAACCTCCCATTTTCTTCCAGTGCAATATGTCCTTGTCACGTTGATCTCCACCTGACATAAGACCTCTTCTCTCTCTCTCTCTCTCTCTCTCTCTCAATCCAGAAAAACACAACACTGTTTCTGGTACCATGAAACTTGCCTCTGGGGCTGTGTGAGAGTCTGTGCATGACTAGACAGAGGTTGGATTTTTTATCTTTCAGGCAGAGGGGAGCCATTGAAGATTGAGAAGGAGGGCAGTGGTGGAGAAAACCAGTTATTGAATTGTTTGTATCAGTAGGATTTCAAACACCAGAATTGAGCAGTCCATCTACACAAATGAGATTCAAATGTAAGGAAGTCAATTCACCCCCATCTCAGGCTGTCAGGCTCCTGTGGTGATGCCATCCTTTGTCATCCTTTATTGTTGCATTCCATTTACTCAGGCCCCATTCAGTTCTCCGCCTTTTTATTTTTTACATGTTTCCTACTTCCATCCATCTTTCAGATACTCATAGGGTGAAGCTCTCACCCAGATTTTTAACTCAGCGCCAGTGTCATGTTACACCTCTGTCCCTATGGACCTGTGCAGTCTGCTCTGCTGCCCTCACTCATGCTTGACAGAGAGAGAGCCCCATTACAAGTGAATACACAGGTGCTACGACAATTTGTACTAACCACTGTTCAAGTTTCACAAGTCACCAGTGGACGTTGGAGGCTCAATCACGTGCCATGACAGCAGTGGCACAGACACAGATTTCTGGAAGCAATCCCGGACCTCCGTCATGCACTCCCACAGCACACAGGGCCAATACTATTCATCCAGCCTCTGTCTACATGTTTCTGGGTAATTTTTCACAAATCATATTTGAAAAATTTAATTGTAAAAAATTTTTCTTCATATTGATTCAAAATCTGTTTCCCTTTAGCTATCATCTACTGTTCCTAATCTTGTTTCTGAGAATCAACAGGGTAATGTTTCCCAGAAATGATAAATAATGACCAGAATGGAGACCACGAGTGCACTCCATAGACACGCCTCCTTGGAAGCGCCCTCCCTCCGTGCTATTATAGACATCACTCACTTCTCCAAGGCTTCTTTTCCTTCCACCAAACTTCCCAAATGCTCTGGAAACACTGTGTTGTACTCAAACCTTGTGAGCCTCAAACAATGCTGAGTTGTTGCTAGTCTATCATTTGGTTGTTTTTTTTTTTTTTTTGCAGTTTTTGGCCAAGGCTGGGTTTGAACCCACCCCCTCCAGCATATGGGACCGGTGCCCTACTCCTTTGAGCCACAGGTGCCACCCCTAGTCTATCGTTTCTTGATGAAGGTGATACTTTAGGAAAGTTTACTTAGCTGTGGGATGATAGTGAGGTGAACCTTTCAGAAAGCAAATATTCCAAGGGTTGGAAAATACCTTCTGTAATTCCCCATCTGTCAACCACAATAAAATACAGTGACAAAGGATTTTCAGACAGGTCCACTGGCCAGTCCGCATTGACCCCGGGCAAACAATGGCCCAGACTCTGTGCTCGTTTAAATTAAAGACCTAGAATTCAATCCCCAGCAGTTTTCAACTCAGTCACGTTTACCAAAATAGCAACTGGAAGCTTGAGATTTTAACACCAAAAATGATTTGAGTCTTCAAGGCTCAATGGTACATTTTTAGCCTTTAGAAAGGTCACCCTTCCTGTTTTCAGGTTTATGAGCTGCAATGTTTGTGGCAGCTCTGTTTCAATGCTTTTTTCACTTCCCTGCAGGGCATTTCTGTATAAATGTCACTTTCTTCCACCAGCTTACTTCAAGGGTGGCTTAAGGCGGGCTTGATGGATGTAGATATCTGAGTCTTTGTTCACATGGTAAGATTTTTTGGTTTTTCAATTTTAGGGGTTTTTTTTCTGTATTTAAATCTATGTTGATCCTATTGTGTTGTTTGCAAAGAAATCTGCGGTCACAAAAGATCTCTGAAATGCCAACCAACATAAAACTGTCATGCCTACAGAGAAAATTCCCCCACTGGAGATCTGAAAGTTGATGATTATTTCCTCTTCTAAGTTACAAGCAATTAGGAGTAGATACAGGAGTCACAGGCAGAGGACAGTGCATTTTCTTTGCCAAGCAATGTGGTGAGATTAGTGTGGCTCGCATCCACAAGCCATGGCCTTTCTCATTCCCTTTTCCTAGTTGAACTTACCAAATCTCAACAGAGGAGAGCGTCTGACCTCTTTATTTGCAGAGACAGATGCATCACCAAAGCAGAGTAGGTTTGGCGACTGAGCAGGGAAAGAGAGAAATAAAAGCAGAGCTGAGATACTGTGGTTTGAACAAGTGTTGCTCAATGGTCTTAGACAGGTGAGCAGCCTAAGAATTAATTGAGATGAGGGATGCTGAGGTTTTTGCACAGTACCTGGCACATAATGAGCAACCAATTACAGGTAACTTCTTTTTTTAAGAGTATTTATATTGTATTCCTGCATTCAACCCAAAGGTTCTTAGGGCTCAGAAATTTCTTTCCTATTCTTTGGCCATTGAGACCTGTTAGGAAGGATTGGGTAGAGATGACAGCCTCAATTCTAGGGCTGCTCCAGAAAAAATTTTCCTGATGCCACTTGGTCATGCAGCATTTAAGGAGCACCTGATTTCTGTTTAGCAATTTGTACACAACTAAGAGCTGGATTTTGGAATGCTATTTTTCACAAAAACAATGGTTGCAATGAAGGGGGGGTTATAGTTTCTCCATCTCCATCTCACTTGCTAATGTTATTTATGTGGCAAAGTAGCAAGTTCCAAACATCCAATTATCAAACACAATTTGAATGCCAGGAAGTAACCTGCATTCATAGAACATAACACCACAACCGTAATTATACATTTCAACATGCAATTCAAACTAAGATAGTTGTTAACTTCCTTTTATACATATATTCTCAGTTTCAATATCTCTATATTATGAAAATAGTCCCCAACCTTTCTGAACATTCAGGGGATAAACTCTTCTTTCAGATCATTCATCTTTTCTGAAGTCAGTAAACCAGATAGAAAAGCACAGCACAAATGACCCCCACACATACACACACACACTATTTATTACAAAGTTATTTGTGCATTATGAATTTTAGTCCACAGCAAAATCTTCCATATAAAGACAAAACAAAACAATACAGAGGGCCTCTCTATTCAGAAAAGTCATTGCACTCTACAAAGATCATATCTAAATACAGTTTTTAACTTTTAGATCCCACTTAACAGTCATGGGTATCCTTTGGGTCATGGCATTTTTTTTTCAGTTTTTTTTTTTTTGGCTGGGGCTGGGTTTGAACCCACCATCTCCAGGATATGGGGCCAGCGCCCTACTCCTTTGAGCCACAGGTGCCACCCCATCATGGCAAATTTAAGTGCATTAAATTGTAGCCTCTTTTTTATGATGTTTTATGTAGGTGAAAGATGATGCTGAAATACTGGGATTGCAGTAATTGGAAGACTTAACAATTAGCACTGATAGAATTTACAGTCCCTCCATTTCTTTATAAACATCCAAAGAACTGTATTTTGTGAGAATACTTCTGCAGGTCAAATTAACATGTTCAGAGGCAAAATCTAGATGACCAGCTTCTACAGGGCTACTGTACAAGCTGGTTAGTTATGTGGTAATCCAATTGCAAGTGAGACTTCTGAAAATGCCATTAATGATCTTATTCATTTATTTACTCATTCATCACAGAAACATTTACTGAGGACCTACAGTGTGCCAATTGTTTGAGAAAAGATGTTATCAAAGCAAAGAGGATCACTTCCAATCCAGTAGTATACATAGCTTTTGGCTTCAAAATTAAATTTCAGGGCTGGGTGCAGTGGCTCATGCTTGTAATCCTTAGCACTTTGAGAAGTTGAGGCAGGAAGATCTCTTGAGGTCAGGAGTTCAAGAACCAGGCATGGCAACATAGCAAGACTCCATCTCTAAAGTAAATAAATTGGGGGGTGGAACCAAGATGATGGTCTATAGCCAGCTTTCCACAGAGGCTCCTGTCCGGAAAAGGAGATAAAGGACAGAAATTTAGCAAGAAAGCCTATGGTTCACATCTGAACTAAAAGAGAAGGTCGAAGAATGCACATCAACCCTGCTGAGGTGACCTGCGACCCAAGGATACAAACAAAAGGTACAGAATCCATCGCCAAGCAGATGGGACTGCCCGCCCCCATGAGAACGGCTCACAGTATACTCCAAACCTCCATACAAACAAGTGAGCAAAGTTCAAATGTCCCATTTTACCCCATGGGAGAGACCTTCTGAAAACCAGACCTTCTTCCCCTACTTGGGTGCCATGGCACTCTCCTGCCAGGCATAAAACTGTATAAAACTGTATATACTCTTTACCTGCAATTTTGAACTCATGGCACTCCCCTCCACTCTCCCCGAGGCCTGGAAGCCTGTCCCCCATGGAGTACAGATTCTTGGGTATTTTCGCGAATGGTGTAGATGGGACATGGACTGTTGCTTATCTGTGCTGACCTTCTGGCTCGGGAGTAAGGAGAAGATAATCAGCTGAAGGAGAGGTGGTACTCCAAGGCACTGGCAGTAGCGGGAACAGTGACAGTGGAGCTCACACTCCTGGAGATATTTTGAAGGAACATTCCCAGTCTCTCTAGGTATCCCAAGGAGGCCATGCAGCTTCTCCAGTGGCAGCTGCTGGCAGAACAGATCTGGGAAAGAGCACAGGTTTCTGGAGTAAAGGGTATGCCTGAGGCAGAATTGGCCTGGGTGGAGCATGGAGGTTAGAATACTAGCAGAGATAGCAGACACCCAGAGTGGGGTGGACTGAGAGGACTGCTTTACTGAGCTTCAGATGCACCCAGCCCTCAGGGGATCAAAGATGAGACAAAGGGGGAAAATAGCTGGGACAGAAACAAATTCAGCGAAGTTGTTCTGTTCTGTCAACATTATCAATCAGGGACAGGGCTGGAACTGAGTGAATCATCCCAGCCCCTGTCAAGCACTCGAGGTTGTCAAGCATCACCTCCCCCTGCCGAATAGTGACAGAGAGTGGCAGAGACTGGTGACAGATCTCCCTGTGACTCAGGCAGGCACAAACCCCTGGAGCATCTGCTCATTGGAGGAAACTAGATCACAGCCCTGCAGGGTTACCAGTGACTGGGTGTGACAGAGGTGCAAGGTGGGGAAGGAGGCATCAAATTTCCCAGACTAATTTATTTGCTGGGGGGGTCCTTCTGATCTCACAGAGCACCAGAATGAGTTACACAAGAGTTGCCAGCACACTCCTGCTATCTACTTGCCAGAGACCTTTTGAACTCTCCCACTTGAGGCTGGTGCTGACTGGGACAATTGATTGGGAACTCTTCAACTGGGCTAATCACCCGAGGACTATCCAAAGTGGTACGCTGGGTTTGTGGTAGTGGGAAGATTTGATTTCCCTTTTCCAATTGTTGTCTATGGGGGGGAGGGTGACTTAACAGCTGGTATTTCTCCACAACTCAAACTTCAACCCAGAGTAACTGATTCTCTAGGGTAAAACAGAGACCAGCTGAAAACAAGACAGAGTCACTTAACCTCACCACACCAAGAAGGTCCCAAGTTTCCGAGGCACTCGCACTGTACAGGTCCTGGCAAAACTCTAAGGGGAACAGGTACAGACGTCAGTCTCAGCTTTCACACAAAGGACTGGCCAATCACTACCCCTAGAACCTCCCAACCCAACTTATCCTTATGTGCTCATCTTGCCAAATGGTGCAAAATAATCATGGGGCAGAATCAGCGAAAAAGCTCCAACAACATGAACAACCAGAGCAGCTCAACCCCGCCCCCAAGGAACAATTTGGTGGACAAAACTTAAGATCCTATGCATTAACAGATGGCTGAGATGTCAGAAACCAAATTCAGAATTTGGATTGCAAATAAGATAAATAAAATAGAGGAAAAGTTGGATTTAGAAATCTGGGGAGCATTTCAAAAATTGTCCCCAGAAGTCAAGGAATTCAAAGACAAAGTGACCAAAGATTTTGACACATTGAGACAAAAATTTACAGCCCTCAAAGATCTGAGAAATACAGTAGAATCCCTCAGTAACAGAATAGAGCAAGCAGAAGAAAGGATTTCTGATATTGAAGACAAAGCTTTCGAACTCTCCCAAACATCCAAAGAGGAAGAGAAATGGAGGGCAAAAACGGATCATTCTCTCAAAGACCTCTGGGACAATTCAAAGAAAACAAATATTCGCCTTATAGGGATACCTGAAAGTGACGAAGTGGCCTCACAAGGCACAGAGTTTCTTATTCATGAGATTATGAAAGAGAACTTTCCAGACATTCCAAGAGATTCTGAAATTTAGATAGTAGACAGTTTCAGAACCCCAACATGACTCAACCTGAATAAGACATCTCCCAGGCACATAATAAATAACTTCACTAAAGTTAATATGAACGAGAAAATTCTGAAAGCAGCCAGACGGAAGAATATTAGAATAACTACAGATCTCTCAGCTCAAACCTTTCAAGCTGGAAGAGGATGGTCATCGACTTTTAATCTCCTAAAACAAAATAACTTTCAACCCAGGATCCTATACCCAGCTAAACTGAGTTTCATTTATGATGGAGAAATTAAATACTTTAATGACATCCACATGTTGAAGAAATTTGTCATAACTTAACCACCTCTCTAGGATATTCTCAGACCTATCCTCCATAATGACCAGCATAATCCTCCACAACAAAAGTAAACTCACTCTGAAACTTTCAATCAAATTCCAACCTCCACAGTGGCGAAAGGATTAAAAATGTCCACTTCACTTTCAAAAGGCTTATTAATAATCTCAATTAATGTGAATGGTTTAAATTGTCCTCTAAAGAGGCATAGGCTGGCTGGCTGGATATAAAAACTCAGGCCAGATATCTGCTGCATACGAGAATCTCATCTTACCTTAAAAGCTAAATATACACTTGAGGTGAAGGGATGGTCATCTATATTCCAGGCAAATGGAAACAGAAAAAAGCAGGTGTTGCAATCTTATTTGCAGATACAATAGGCTTTGAACCAAACAAAGTAAGGAAGGATAATGATGAACACTTCATGTTTGTTAAAGGTAATACTCAATATGATGAGATTTCAATTATAAATATTTATGCACCCAACCAAAATGCACCTCAATTTATAAGAAAAACT
>CAUYON010206502.1:0-12780 GCA_963573935.1 Arctocebus calabarensis | reverse complement strand
TATATAGTGATCAAGAAAATGCTATGAAGGCTATCTCTAACAGTACGATCAAAATATTTCTGATTGTATATGAAGCACATTCTGCCATATGATTGCACCAATGTACACAATTATGATTTAATAAAATTATTTTTTAAAAAAAAGAAATGTGTAAATGGGTGGTGCCCGTATTGCAGTGGGTAGGGCACTGGCCACATACTGGAAGGTTTGAACTTAGCCTGGGCCAGCTAAAACAACAATGACAACTGCAACAACAAAAAAATAGCCAGGTGTTGTGGTGGGTACCTGTAGTCCAATCTACTTGAAAAGTTGAGGGAAGAGAATAGCTTAAGCCCAAGAGTCTGAGGCTGCTGTGAGCTGTGATGCCCCGGCACTCTACCATGGGCAACAGCTTGAGACTCTGTCTCAAAAATAAGAGAGAAAATTAAAGAAAAGAAAGAAACAGAAAAAAGAAATGTGTAAATGATTATCATCATCTCAGTGTTGAGGTCTTTATTTCCTCTTCCCCACAGAATTGTACGTGCTGTTATAAAATAGTCAGATTAAAAAGGAATGATTATCTACCCACATATATTTGTTTGTTACTAATATTTGTATGTGACCATTTGTCTGTGGGTGTACATAACAATCAGATTATGTTTATTGTTGACCAGGTAATAACACTAAAATATTATTGGCTCCTATTGCCACATCACTGGCAGCCACACAAGAACTGTAAATTTTGGATTAAAAATAAGGCTAATTTCAACAATGCCAAAGTAGTTTAACATAAAATCTCTTTTTTTATGTATTTTTGTACTGATTGATTGAATTGTCATTAGCTTATTAACTAAGAAATGCTTAATTTCCTTAAGTAATGTGACACCTGATGTCTCTGATACTTCATTCTGACACTTTTTGTTTTTGTATTGTGAAGGTACATCCTCCTGTATTCAAATGCATGTTTTGGCTTGTGATTATCATTCAATGGTTTTGAGAGTAATTTTTGAGAAATCATAAATTCATGATATTCTCAAATAAGAGTTCCTTTGTGGAACCAAGGCAGTGCATAAAGCCCAAAATGTTTGGGAAGGGTGTGATTAATTAACAATAGGTGTGTCAGTAGTTTGAGGAGTCTTATTCTAGTGATTTTGGGGGAGAGGAGCTGGTTTTGAACCCATCACCTCTGGTATATGGGGCTGGTGTCCCACTCCTTTGAGCCACAGGTGCTGCTCTGTTCTAGTGATTTTAATTTTGAAAATTACCCATGTGGATGACCTTAACCCAAGGTATATGACAATGAGCTGTAGTGCAAGTGAATCCATCTCAACCTACATGTGAATGAGAAGCAAGGTTTAATGTTACTGTTCCAGCAATATTGGAACATTAAAAACAACCAGCAAGGTATAGAAGGTGGATAGATGGATCCCCATGAATTTAAATGAGCAAAAGAGGAGGAATCATCTCAAAGCTTGCCTTGCTTTTCTATCACAATATAAAAGTGAATCATTTCTACATCTCATTGTTCCAAGTGATAATAAATGGATTCTTCTTGAGAATTGCAAACATATGACACTGTGGTTGGATAATGATGACATGCCCAAAGCCAGTCCAAAACTAAATGTTTACCTAAGAAAGCTAATGGTGTTGTTTGGTGGTCCAGTACTGATATTACTCACTACAGCTTCGTGAAACCTGGTCAACTGAGCACAGGTCTACTGCAACCAGGTGAATGAAATGATGAGGATGTTTGCTATTAAGGAGCCATGATTGATCAATAGAGACAGGCCAATCCTCTGGACAATGCTCAGCTACATGTTGCACCAACAATGCTACCCAAGCTACAGAATCTGGACATGAAAACTGTCATCCATCATAGTGACTGGATCTCATGCCAACCACTTCTTGCAAGGAAAATTAGTCAATTATCAATAAGTTTTGGAGAACACCTTCCATGACTTCATTACAACTCTTGTTTCAGGCTTCTTTGGTATTACAACAACCAAGCTACCCTTCACGTGGCAAAACTTTGTCGACAGCTTAGGTGCATATTTTGACAAAATGGACTGCTGCTTGTTTGAGATACAATAAACCAAACTATGGATTTTTTATTTTTTTGAAGGGGCTGTGTTTGAACCCACCATGTGTGGCACATGGGACCAGTGCCCTACTCCTTTGAGCCACAGGTGCTGCCTCCAAACTATGGGTTTTAAATTAGACTTTTCATATTTGGTGACTGCATGAAATACTTCAAATCTGGGTTTTTTTCTCTACTCTTATTCTTTACTTTCTGGGTTTTTTTTTTTAATTGCAGAATGTTTCAGGGGTACACACATTTTGGTTATATATTTTGTTTTGCATATTTCAGGTCAAAGTTATATGTGTTACTTTCACTTAGAATGTGTTCATTATATCCTTTAGGTGTGAATTGCAAGATACTACTAGTGAGCAGTGAACTGAGGTTCTCTTCACTCACCTGATTGGAATGACTTGCTTGAAGCTGGGACTCCTTTTCCAGAGAGTCCCTGCTGTCAGCCTAGGAATTCCCTTGTCTGGCAGGTGGTTTGAACAAATATTTTCTCTGCCACCTTGAACTTCCAGTCTCCCCTTACCTCCTTTCCTGGTGTTGTAGAAGTCCAACCCCTGCAGGGACCAGAACGTCTGCTAGGACTGAGCATTGCATAGATGGTGGCAGCTCAGCCATGCTGTATTTGTGAATCTGGTAGCAGTGCAGAAAGACACAGAGGGGAAGGTGTCTGGGCTGGCTCTGAGAAAGTGTATGTCCGCAGTGGATAGAGGCTTGGGTGTCCACACAATGGGCGGAGACTCAGGAACTGCTGAGGTGCACGAACCCAAGTGGAGACACCTCCCACCCAACATCAGCATTAATAGAGCAATCCTGCTGGGTCTAATTTCAGAGAGTCACCTTATCAGCTCTGTGGTCTGCCAGAGGGAACTAGACCTCGCCCTAAAGGGATACCAGAGCTGCAGAACAGCGGCAGCAAAGGTGTGGTGGCTGAGGGATGAATACATTTTCTGTCTGGATATCCTCAGGTTTAGATTAAGCTCAGGTGGAATACACCCCCATTGCCAGTGAGTACCTGAGGCAGGCATGCTTCAGCTCCCCCTGCTGGCTGGTGGCAGAGGGTGGTAGCCGAGAGGAGGAGGCATTGACTTTACTTTGACTCTGGCAGGTACAAAGCCCTGCCATATTTGCTTATTGGTCAGAATTGGGCCACAGAGACTGGTGGTGGGCTTACCAGAGACTGAGGTTACCAGAGTCCAGTGGTGAAGGGGGAGCAAAGTGGGGAAAGAGGCATCAGCCCCCTTGGCCCAAACATTCTGCTGGACAGGCCTTTCTGACTCCTTGGAGCACCAGAGTGAGCCACACATGAGCTACCAGTAGACTGCTGCTATCTAGTTGCTGTAGACATTTTGGACTCTCCCACTAGAGAGTGGGTGCTGATTGGGACAATTGGCTTGGAACTCTTGAACTGGAAAAATCAACCAAAGACCCTCCAAGGTGGTACCCAGGTTCTGTTGTAGTGGGAAGGTTTGATTTTCCTCTTCCAGTTGTTGCCTGTGAGGGGGTGGGATGCGGTAGTGGCTTGAATTTCTCCATAGCTGAGACTTCAAGCCAGAGTCACTGATTGACCAGGATTGGACAGAGATCAGCTGAATACAAGACAGTGCCAACTAGCCCCCCCACACCAAGTAGAGTATCAGGGTCTAGTACTGTACAGGTCCTTTGCAAAACTGTAGAGGAAAAGCTTCAGTCACCAGTCCCAGGTCTTTGGTAAAGGGCTGGTCAACCACAACCACAGAAGCCCTCAATCCAATTTCACCTTACCTGCTCATTTAGCCAAAGGGTGAAAAACAATTATGGGGTGGAATCAGCAGAAAAACTCTGGTAACATGAGTAATAAGAACAGATAAACTCCCTCAAGGAATGACAAACCAGCCACAACAGAGGATCCCATTCAAAAATAGATAGCTGAGGTGTCAGAATTCAAAATTAGAATTTGGGTGGCGAATAAGATTAATAGAATGGAAGTAAAATTGGAATTAGAAATTCTAGGAATAATTCAAAAGGTGTCTAAAGAACTCACTGAATTCAAAGACAAAATCATCAAAGATTTTGACACATTGACAAAAGAAGTTGTAGCCTTTCAAGATATGAGAAATACAGTAGAATCCCTCAGAAACAGAATGGAACGGGCAGAAGAGAGAATTTCACACATTGAAGACAAAGCTTTAAAAACTCCCAAACACAGAAAAAGGAAGAGAAGTGCAGAACAAAAACAGATCATTCTCTTAGAGAGCTCTGGGATAATTCCAGGAAAATTAATATTTACATTATAGGAATCCCTGAAGGCAATGAATTTGCTTCTAAAGGTACAGATGCTCTCCTTTTAGAGATAATCAAAGAGAACTTCCCAAACATCACAAGAGATGCTGAAATTCAGATAGCAAACAGTTTCCAAAGCCCAGCATGACTCAATCCAAATAAAGCATCTCCCAGACATATTATAACTAACTTCACCAAAGTTAATGTGATGGACAAAATACTGCAAGCAGCCAGATGTAAGAAAACCATAACCTACAAGGGGAAGAATATTAGAATGACTGCAGATCTTTTTGGTGTAACTTTTAAGGTTAGAAGAAGATGGTTTTCTACCTTCAACCTCCTAAAATAATTTTCAACCCAGGATCCTGTATCTAGCTAAACTGAGTTTCATTTATGATGGAGAAATTAAATAGTTTAATGGCATACACATGCTGAAGAAATTTGCCATAACTAAATCAGCTCTCCAGGATATTCTCAGACCCATCCTCCACAATGACCACCATAATGCTTTACCTCCAAAGTAAACTCACCCAGAAATTTTCGATCAAAACCCAACTTCCACAGTGGTGAAAGGATTAAAAATGTCCACTGGACTTTTGAAAAATTTGACACCCAAAATAATACCAGGCTTATTACTATGCTCAATTAATGTGAATGGCTTAAATTGCCCTCTAAAAAGGCCCAGGTTGGCTGACTGGATACAAAAACTCAGGTCAGATATCTGTTATATACATGAATCTCATCTTACCATAAAAGTTAAATATAGACTCAGGGTGAAGGGATGGTCATCTATAATTCAGCCAAATGACAATCAGAAAAAAAGCAGGTGTTGCAATTTTATTCACAGATACAATAGGCTTTAAACCAACAAAAGTAAGGAAAGACAAGGATGGTCACTTCATATTTGTTACAGGAATCACTCAACATCATGAGATTTCAATTATTAATATTTATGCACCTAACCAGAATGCTCAATTTATAAGAGAGACTCTAACTGACATGAGCAACTTGATTTCCTCCAGCACTATAATAGACAGAGATTTTAACATCCCTTTGGTTGTGCTGGATAGATCTTCCAATAAGTAACTAAGCAAAGAAATTCTAGACTTAAAATTCACCATTCAACAATTGGATTTAACAAACATCTACAGAACATTTTGTCCTAAAAAAACTGAATATACATTCTTCTCATTAGCCTATGGAACAAACTCCAAAATTGATCACATCTTAGTACACAAGTCTAACCTCAGCAAATTTAAAAGAATAGAAATTATTCTTTGTATCTTCTCGGACCATGATGGAATAAAAATTGAACTCAGTAACAACAGGAATATGGAAACTCACATAAAGACATGGAAACTAAATAATCTTATGCTGAATGACAGCTGGGTCATAGATGAGATTAAGAAAGACATTACCAAATTTTTGGAACAAAAAGATAATGAAGACATGAACTGTCAGAACCTGTGGGATACTGCAAAGGCAGTCCTGAGAGGTAAATTTATAGCATTGCAAGCTTTCCTCAAGAGAACGGAAAGAGAGGAAATCGACAACATAATGGGACATCTCAAACAACTGGAAAAGGAAGAAAATTCCAACCCCAAACCCAGCAAAAGAAAGGAAATAAACAAAATTAGACAATGAAATTTAAAATAAAAGAGTTATACAACAGACCAATGAATCAAAAAGTTGTTTTTTTGAAAAGGTCAATAAAATATATAGACCATTAAATATATTTAACAGAAATAAAAGAGTAAAATCTCTAATTTCATCAATCAGAAATGACAGGAGATAACCAAAGATGTCACAGAAATTAAAAAAATACTTAATGAATATTTAAAACACTCTATTCCCAGAAATATGAAAATTTGAAGGAAATTAACTAATACTTACAATCATGCCACTTTCCCAAACTTAGCCAGGAAGAAGTGTAAATGTTGAACAGGCCTATATCAAGCTCTGAAATAGCATCAACAATACAAAATCTTGCCAAAAGGAAAAGCCCAGCACCAGATGGCTTCACATCAGAATTCTACCAAACCCTTATAGAGGAACTCTAATATAGTACCTATATTAGTTAACCTTTTCCAAAACATAGAAAAAGAAGGAATACTTCCCAACACGTTCTATGAAGCAAAAATCACCCTGATCCCCAAACCAGGAAAACACCCAACAAGAAAGAAAAATATAGACCAGTATCTCTAATGAATATTGATGTAAAAATATTCAACAAGATTCTAGCAAACAGAATTCTGCAACACATCAAACAAATTGTACACCACAACCAAGTGGGTTTTATCCCAGAGTCTCAAGCCTGGTTCAATATATGTAAATCTATAAATATAATTCATCACATAAACAAATTCAAAAACAAAGACCATATGATTCTCTTAGTTGATGCAGAAAAGGCTTTTGATAATATCCAGCATCCTTTCATGATAAGAACACTTATGAAAATGGGTATAGAAGGAACATTTCTTAAACTGATAGAGGTCATCTACAGCAAACCCACAGCCAATATCATATTGAATGGAGTTAAGTTGAAATCATTTCCACTCAGTTCAGGAACCAGGCAAGGTGGCCGATTGTCTCCACTGCTTTTCAACATTGTAATTGAAGTCTTAGCCATTGCAATGAGGCAAGTAAAGGTGATCAAGAGTATCCATATAGGGTCAGAGGAGATGATATGATTGTATACCTGGAAAACCCCAGCGACTCAACTTCAAAACTCTTAGAAGTAAACAAGGAATACAGCAGTGTCTCAGGCTACAAAATCAATACTCACAAATCAGTAGCATTCATATATATACCAACAATAATATATGGTCAAGCTGAAAAACCAGTAAAGGACTCTATTTCTTTTACAATAGTGCCAAAGAAAAGGAAATATCTGGGCATGTACCTATAAAAAGGACATGAAAGATCTCTATAAAGAGAACTATGAAACTCTGAGAAAATAAATATCTGAAGATGTCAACAAATGGAAAAACATACTATGCTCATGGCTAGGAAGAATCAACATTGTTAAAATGTCCATACTACCCAAAGCAATCTACAGATTTAATGTAATCCCTATTAAAGCACCTGCATCACACTTTAAAGATCTGGAAAAACTAGTACTTCATTTTATATGGAATCATAAAAAACCTCAAATAGCCAAGGCATTACTCAGAAATAAAAACAAATCAGATTGAATCATGCTACCAGACTTTAGACTATACTATAAATATATAGTTATTAGAACAGCATGGTACTGGCACAGAAACAGAGAGGTAGATGTATGGAACAGAATTGAGAACCAAGAGATGAATCCACACACTTATCATCATTTGATCTTTGATAAGCCTATCAAAAATTTAAATTGGGTGAAAGACTCCCTATTTAACAAATGGTGCTGGGTGAATTGGCTGGCAACATGTAGAAGACTAAAACTGGATCCACACCTTTCAGCTCTAACAAAAATTAACTTTCACTGCATAAAATGCTTAAATTCAAGACACGGAACTATAAAGATTCTTGGAGAGAGTGCAGGGGAAACACTTGAAGAAATTGCCCTGGGAGAATACTTTATGAGGAGGAACCCCAGGGCAATTGAAGCAATAAGTAAAATACATTACTGGGATCTGATCTAACTAAAAAGCTTCTGCACTGCCAAGAACACAGATAGTAAAGCAAGCAGACAGCTCTCAAAATGGTAGAGGATATTTGCAGGTTATGTTTCTGACAATGGTCTGGTAACCAGAATCCACAGAGAACTCAAACTTATTAATAAGAAAAGAACAAGTGATCCCATTTCATTGTGGGCAAGAGACTTGAACTTAAGCTTCTCTGAAGAGACAGGCACATGGTCTCCAGACACATGAAAAAATGTTCATCATCTTTGATCATTAGAGAAATGCAAAACAAAACCATGTTGAGATATCATCTAACTCCAGTAAGTTTAGCCCACATAACAAAATCCCCAAACTACAGATGTTGGCATGGATGTGGAGAAAAGGGAACACTTCTGCACTGCTGGTGGGAATGCAAGCTAATACATTCCTTTTGGAAAGAAGTTTGGAGAACACTCAGGGATCTAAAAATAGACCTGCCATTTGATGCTGCAATTCTTCTACTAGGAGTATATCCAAAAGATCAAAAATCACTTTGCAACAAAGATATTTGCACAATTGCAAATCTTGCAGCACAATTCACAATTGCTAAGTCATGGAAGAAGCCCAAGTGCCCATCGACCCACAAATGGATTAACCAATTGTGGTATATGTACACCATGGAATACTATGCAGACTTAAAAAAGATGGAGACTTTACCTCTTTTATGTTTACATGGATTGAGCTGGAACATATACTCCTTAGTAACGTATCTCAAGAATGGAGGAAAAAATATCCAATGTACTCAGTACTTTTATGAAACCAATTCTTATTTACTCACACTTTCTTATGAAAGCTAGATCACAACTATAGCCCAGGATGAAGGAGGGAAATGGAGGAGGAAGGGAGGGAAGGGGGGGTTTGATAGAGGGAGGGTAAATGGCGGGAACACTCCTAAGGAGCATGTTTCATGGGTACAAGTTAAATCTATCAAGTATAGAACGTAAATGTGTTAACACAATAATCAAGTAAATGAGGCAAAAGTTATATTAATTAGTTTCATGTAAGCACTCCAAATTGTATTAAAAAAATCAACATGTTCTATCCCATATATGCATAAATGTATTCAAGATCTATGTGTATATGACTTAATAAAAGGAAAAAGAAAAGCATAGATGGGATGAGACTGGGTCAAGCAAATCCTGGAAGTAGGAAGTGTGGGTCACCTTGGCCAGCACTTATGGCTCCGTGAGTAGAGTGCAGGCTCTATATACCAAGGGTGGCAGGTTTGAACCCGGCCCTGGCCAGATTGTAACAACAAAAAAATATAGGTGGGCATTCTGGTGGGTGCCTGTACTCCCACCTGGAGGCTGAGGCAAGAGAATCGCCTATCCCAATTCTGGAGATGCTGTGAGCTGTGATGCCAGGACACTCTACTGAGGGTGACATGGTGTGACACTGTCTCTAAAAAACAAACAAACAACAAAAAGTGTGGTCACCAAACACTGACATCTACTTTCCTTGTCTATCATCTCCCTACCCCCATCATTCCCTTCTTTGGGATGAAAACCTGCACCCATATTTCCCCAGCATCTCATGTACCCTGGACCCTTATGATCCCTTTACCTGGTTTTTATCCCCAATCTTCACAATGACTATTGATACACCTGGGACATTTAACTCCTTTTTATTCATCTCCTTCTCTTCACTAACCCACAGGCTCTCTACACCACTATTTATACCCTATTACCTTCACACCCTGTGTCTTTCTTCCCTCATTCTCTCTCACACCAATGCAGTGTTTCTGCTCAAAACTTCCATTTCAATTTCCCCACTTTGTATCATGAGCTAAGGTGGTACTGCACACAGTAACTTTTAAGGCTATATATTGTAAATAGTGTCCTGGTGAATTTTTGAAGTATTGGAGAAATTAAAAATAATAGCAAGAGTACCTCTTTTCTTGCATCCAAAAGTGTGGTCATATAACAATTTTCTGTGCACATGTATATGTGCATGTCCATTCACAAGGACTTCCACACATCATAATTGTGAGGGTTGATCTTATGAAAGTGGCTATGATTGTGTGTTCATATGAGTGTGTGTCATCCTCAGTGTTTGTGTACATGAGTGTCAACATGTGTGTGCACAATATTCAGAAGGTTCCACTGATATTGTGAAGGTGAGTGACATTGTAAATGGCGTGAGTGCTTTTGTGTATATGTGTGTACATGCATGCCTTCCTTAAATCTCTGAGGAAATGTATAAATCAGTTTATGTGTGTGCATCCATGTGTGTAATGTTGATGGTCTACTGTTTTGTCTCTAATTCCTGAGTGGAAATTTAAGAGAGATTGGATAGTGAACCTGGATTTAATTCTGGAATTGCCTATGAGGAAAACCAAAGAATCAATTTCTTCTCCTACTTTATGTTTCTCAGCTGTAAAACTAACTAATACGCCTCACTTAAAAGTCATAAAAATATAAGTGTAGGGGAGTGCAGTAACCATTCAGACTCTTGTATCAAATAAGTAGCTTTGGCCTGTTTGATGGTTCCATGAATGGTAGAATTATCTAGTGAAAACAGGTGATCCCTGTGCCCTTATGTCTTTCACATCCTTATTTCTTTCTTCTGTGAATGTTGTTCTGTGTGTATCATCTGACATCAAAAAAGATCAATAATTGTAAATTATATTTTCCCATAGTTTCCATATTAATGAGTCTTTGATTGTAAAAATGAAACAAATAAATTGGCCTTTGAATGAGTCCAGTGGCTTGAATCTCTTTAAACACCCTCTCTCTTTGGTAATAGCCTTTAGGATAAAAGCATCTGCCTTGCTCTGAACATAGCCTAGAGAAAGACAGTAACTGTCACTTTCCCAAAACTAACTTCCAAAAAGGCATGAAAAGTTTTCACACAAGTAACAATGCTGTGTTTAAGATTCAAAGGACATGCTGAACTGAGTCCTCCAAAGTTACCAGAGGAAAAACAAAGAAGTTGTACAGCTTCCTCGGATCCTCAGTGATGCCCAAGTGTCTATGGTCCTCAGCTGCCTCTTGTAACTGTCTTCACCCCTTAATAAAACAAGCCCAAATTCATAGTCATTTAAAATGATTCTTTGGGACATTAGTCCACCCCATCTCACTTTGGTGGCTTTGTGAATAATAGTCACCTTGCTTGCCCCAACCACTTGTATCTTAATTTACTGGCTGTCCTGCAGCAAGTAGGATGAACTTGAATAAGATTACACTTCTCATAACTTATGGGGCATGCCAGTTAGTAAAAGGAAGATGAGAAAAGAAATAGATTTGTGAAGAAAAAATTTCAGGCAAAGATCACAATGGGACATACACACCTCACTGCCAATCCCTCACATGACAGACCTCAGTAATTTCTACTCTCTCCTGTGAGACCTGGCTTGCTTCCAGGGATCATGAAGAACATAGAGTCTCTTGAAAATACTCCAGTATTCTCTTAGGGGATGCTAGCTAGAAATGGGTAATTATTTTGTAATAATAGACAACTGGGAAAACTTTTCCAGAAGTATTTCAGCTCCCAAGGCTGCACACCCATGGCTGTTCCAGGTGAAATGATAATTGCAGCTTTGAGGAGAGGTGAGGTCACTGAAGCACAACCATACGTAAGGCCTGGCTGCCTCCCTGCCACACAGATACTGGCTTGGAATGACCGTCACACTGAGCCCATCATCCTGGCAAAGAGAAGATGCAGGGTGAGTATTTTCTATTTCAGTGTGAGGGGTATAGTGTGTAAGGACAAACTTAAAACAAGAGCCTGTTTAAGACAGTGATTATGTCAGAGGAAAGGACTCTCCTAGATGGAAGCTGGTCAGGTGTGTAAGCCCCTCAGGAACAGGACAAAATTTGTGGGGAATAGATGCAGCTGCTACAAAGAAATGGTTACCAGAGACCTTGCACCAGTTTTTAATTGTGCCTAATTTGATTAATAAGCCTCACTGGCAGGGATTTTTACTATTTCATCAATGTCATAATGAAAGTGAATGTTCAAGGTGCTTAAAGATATTATTCCAAAGGTTTAAAATTTTTCACTTATAAGAAGAATAAATTCTGTGTGTCTAAAATATTGTGATGGCTATAGTTCACAATACTACATTGTTTGCTTGCAAATGTATAGAGAGAAGATTTAATTGTCCCAAACTCAGTTCCCTGACACAATAACTGTGGGTGATGATAGATGTGTTAATGAAATAATCTGTAGTAATTAGCTAGAATGTGTATGAATGTCAAACCATCATATTGTGCACTCTGAATATACACAAGTTTTTTTTCCATAAAACAGCTTTATTGAGATATAATTCTCATACTTCACCATTGTACAGTATTCATTTAAGCTTTTAGTATAGTCACAAGGTCGTACAACCATCACAATTTTAAAACATTTTTATCTGTCTAGAAAAACCCTGTGCCCTTTAGCAGCCACCCCTAATTTAGCCTCCAGCCATGACCCTTTTTTCCCAGGCAGCCCTAGGTAATCACTACTCTACTCCCTATCTCTATAGATTGCCCATTCTGGACATTTCATGTAAATGGAATATATACTAAAAATTATTAAAATGTGCACTTAAAAGGGGCAAAGTATGCGAAATGTGAATTATATTTCAACAAAGCTAATCATAGTGAAAGCAACTGGTCCTCGAAGCAAACTCAATATCTTCCCACAAACTCAGTTCCTCCCACTTTGGCCTTCTTTTTTTTTTTTTTTATTGAATCATAGCTGTGTACATTAGTTCAACCATGGGGTACAGTGTGGGGACTTCACATGCAATCTGAGATATTTTATCAACCTGATTGACATACCGTTCATGATATTTTCTCGTTTACTATATGA
>CAUYON010206495.1:0-92343 GCA_963573935.1 Arctocebus calabarensis | reverse complement strand
GTGATCAAGGAAATGCCATGAAGGATATCTGTAACAGTATGATCAAAATATTTCTGAATGTATATGAATCGTGCCCTGTGATTGCACCAATGTACATAATTATGATTCAATAAAATTATTAAAAAAAAAAAAAAAAAAGGCATGATTCCTGGTCTCAAGTGTAATCTAGGTAGGAAGAGTAGAAAGTGATTACATCTGAGTAAAGGGGAGTTAAGAGTTCCCTTTGAGCTCAGTCTTGAGAATGAGAATGAGTTTGCCAAGAAGAATATGAGGAAATAAACTTTCAAATTGAGGGGGAAAAAAGATTTAAAGCCTAGGAGATATAAAGAGACTGGAAGCCACTTCAAAGTCTTCCAAGCCATCTACGGCAATGCCAGTGAAGGAAAGCCACTTTTGAAAAGTATAAAGGAATGAACAAATGTAAGGACTATTATAATTAATTTTATCCTTTGGAAGCGGAATTTGTGCAATCTGTATTTCATTCCAGAATTCTCAAAAATAGTGTAAGGTATTAGGGGCATTTTCCTTTTGGTTGACCATACAGAAACTTAGTACCTAAGTACCATTTATTTCTAAATGAGAAGGACAGAATGTTGGAAACTTTTCTCTCTACTTTTCCATTACACCAGTTGTATAACTTTAACTGCCCTCAGGGTCTTTCCAGAGAGAAATGAACAAATGCAAACAAATGAGTGAAAATACAAAATGATTGTTAAATATTTCTTCCCATTACTCTTCCCTCCTTTCTCTGCGGTTCATAATTTCATAGTTGCTGTAGTCTTTTGAGAATGGATGAAAACTGTGGACTGATTCTCCAGAAAATTGCAGGTAGGACTGTTGGTCGGGGTTCAGTTCAAAAAACAGGATGCACCTGGAACTATGGGGTTTCTCTCCCACCCACTACAGCACCGGGAAGTCACCCTGGAAACAGGAAAGGCAATTATTTTTTTTGAAAGCATGTGCAAAAATGTTTGCACACTTGTAAATCTACCCACAGGCTTCAGGATCTGTAGAAATAGAGATCTTACAACAGCAAACCCCAGGTAAGAGATAAGAAGGAGAGCAATGCAATGTGAAATTAAGCCCTAAAGAGAAACAGAACGTGGCAGGGGTTTTTATTGTTTGTTTTGGTTCTGTTTATTTCAAAGTATTATGGGGATACAAATGTTTTTTGTTACATGGATCACTTTTGTAATGCTCGAGTCAGGGTTATAAGCATGCCTGTCACCCAGACAGTCTTCACTGTGCCACGAGGTGGCTTTTCACTTCTCCCCACCCCGTCTACTGATTTCCATTGAGTTTTACTTCCCTCTGTGCACAGGTGTGCTCATCACTTAGTTCAAGTTTAATAGTGGGTATGTGTTATGTTCGTTTACTGCAGCACAGTTCATGATTGCAAAGATGTGGAGTCAACCCAAATGTCCATCAATTCATGAGTAGATTAACAAAATGTGGCATATATACTTGCACACACACACACACACACACACACACACACCACATACACGCAAACACCATGGAATACTGCTCAGCCATAAAGAAAGATGACTTAATGCCTTTTGCAACAATATGGATGGAACTGGAGACCATTCTCCGGAATGAAGTATCAAAAGAATGAAAAGCAAACACCACAAAGGCAGTCTTTGCATTTCAACCTTTCCAGCTTACAGCCATCACGGAAAGTATGAATTATAAAACCAACCGAAGATGCAAAGGTTGGAGTATATAGTTGCGTGATTTGAACTTCAATTTCCTCATCCACAAGATGGGTATAATAATATAATAAATCCTATACTAGCCCCCTCCTGGCATCACTGTGAAAGTCACACTAGGCGGCATGCGTGGACAAGCCCAGAAGTGCTAACAAACAACAGCTATGATTATTATCTTCTCATTGATGATATAGATCAGTTTTAAGGAATCAATAGTTACTTCTACAACCCAACTTGAAAGAAGAAGCGTTACTTACTGAGGTTCCCTAATTAGTTAATAGTAAATAGTGTATTTTTATTTAGCTGTTCCAACATAACACCCATTTAGGGTGTTATTTAATTAATATTTAATTACCTGACTGGCAGGTGGCCAGCAGCCGCTATCTATTAAACATGGATGAATCAGCAATGTTATTATTGAACACGTGTGTGTGGAAGGCTAGATGTACCAGAGACCACTCAGATAAAACAAGTTCAGGGAACGGACATTCAACTTTCTCCTAGAAATGCACTTTATTTATTTATTTATTTTGAGACAGAGCCTCAAGCTGTCAAAGACCAGCTGTGAACTCTCCATCCTCCCCTCCGCCCACACCTTCCCCTCACTCCTTTTTGTTCTCACCATTTATTGCATTAGGATCCACCTGACTGTCTTTAATAATTTTCAACTCCACCATTACCTATCCCCAACACCCATATTCATCCTCTGCCTTTTCCAGTTCTTTCTTTTTAACTCATTCACAGTTTTGTCTGCTCCATCCTCATCGCTTGAGGAAACAGTGGCAGAATCCTCCTAATGTGTATTCTTCATATTGGCAGCAGATTCTGCAGGTAAATTAGCTGTGTCGCTCAAATCCAATACAGGCTTACCAACTTTTATTTTGCGTCATCTCCAATTATTAACAGAGAAGTACTAAAAGTTTCACGGTAGGGAAGTGCCTGTGGCTCAGTGAGTAGGGCACTGGCCCCATATACGGAGGGTGGCGAGTTCAAACCCAGCCCTGGCCAAAAGGCATCAAAAAATAACAGGGCATTGTGGCGGGCTCCTATGGTCCCAGCTACTCAGGAGGCTGAGGCAAGAGAATCGCCTAAGCCCAGGAGCTGGAGGCTGCTGTGAGCTGTGACTGCACAGCACTCTACCAAGGGTAATAAAGTGAGAATCTGTCTCTAAAAAAATAAAAACGTCTCCCACTATAGTAATGGGTTTTTCCATTTTACCAAATACCTGCAAGTATGTCAATTTCAGCAGTTTAAATATTAATTGCATTATTAGACTACATGGTGACTCTTGCCTCTAAGCCCAGCACTCTAGGAGGCCGGGGCAGGTGAATCACCTGAGCTCAGGGGTTCAAGACCAGCCTGAGCAAGAGTGAGACCCCATGTCCTCTAAAAACGAAAGAACTAGCCAAGCATCAGGGTGGGCACAGGCAAAAAAGGATCACTTGAGCCCAAAGGTTTGAGGTTGCTGTGATCTATGATACTACCCAGGGCAAGAGAGTAAGACTCTGTCTCAAAAAAATTTAAAAAATAAGTTACATGATTAGTTGATTAAAAATTTAAGATTATTAATTCTTTTACATTTGCCTCCTGAATTATTCCTTTTATCAAAATGTAGTAATCCTCTTCACCCTTAACACTGCTTTTTTACCTTAAGGCCCGTGTAACTATTGATATGATTAGCTGTCTTTTGGTTAGTATGTGGCTCATTACAAAAGATTTGAGATACACAAAAATCAAGAAACATAAAATCCACATGAACAAAACAAATGAAGCCCTCTAGCAACACTGATGAGCCAAACAAAACTTGCTACATATTTAGAAGGTGCATCTTTTTCTTTAATTTCCAATATTTTTTTAGATATGCTCACTGCAGATTGCAGACAACTGACTTGGCATTTTTATTTTTTGCCTTTTGACTGTAAAGAATTTTTAATTATTCTGATAGTCTCCGGACAATAAGTAGTACGTGTAATTGTATTTATTTTGCTTATTTCTGCCATCTTATTCTATGCTTTCTTTTTATTCCTTTTCTATTTTTTTTCCTCCTTTCTGCTTTCTATGGGTTTCATCATGTTTTATTTTATTTTTTTCTCTCTCTTACTTATTTAGAAGTTTTAATCCTATTCCTATACCATTAGTGCTTAGTGTTTTAGGATTTTGACAAGCTGTCCCCATTTCTACTTATACAAAAATAGGGTAGTGAAGTTGGAGAGGTTCGAGTCCTACTTAGCAAAGGATGAGGGCACCAATGATGTCCTCCACTTCCAATCCTGTACCATCCACTCTCTCCCCTACATTAGCAGTGGACTCAGGAGCTCTGTACCCGTCAAAGGCAGTAATGTCACAAAGCAGACGCGCCAAGATTGCTGAGTCATCACTTCACATCAGTCACCTTGAAAGCTCAGCATAATTGAAAGTATCTTTAAAGTCTGACGATTAGCAGTATCTCTAACCTTAGCAGACATCAGGCTGACGTAAGTCTGGACATCCCCTTCCCATATTACATATTACAACTGGGTGGCAGTTTAGTTCCATCTTGATTTCCCGCCCTTCAAAGTCACTGCCATTACTGCTCTGCTCAGTCCATGCTGATAAACATCGAGCCACACGCTCACCCTTTGTTCCTTCTCACTCCTTCCAACTTTGACTTCCTTCTTCCAGAAATCACCAATGTTTTTAATAGAAAGAGTGTTTCTGGTGGCAGACTACCTCAGTGATTATCTCTAAATGTCTTTATTTTATCTCACCTCCTGAAATATAGTCCCAGTATAGATTTTTTTTTTTTTAGTTACATGCTGGAAGAGTATAGAAGTTTCTAACTAAGATTTTCCCTCAGCACTTTGAAAATACTATTCTGTTATATCCTAGTATCTGTTTACACTGATGATAAGTTCTCTATCAGTTTAATGGTTATTCTGAGCTATATCTTTTTCTCTGGTTGCTTTTAAGATCTCTTTGCCTGTGGTGTTTTGAAGTTTCATTAGGATGTATTTAGGTGTAGGTTTATTTTATTTATTTAGCTCACAACACATTGAATGTTTTAATCTGATTTATAAAATAGAATCAATTTATGGCTTTAATCAAGTTTTTGAAAGTTTTAACCATCATTTCTTCAAATATTTCCCTTTCCTTTTTCTTCTTTCACTTACAACTTCTACTAAAAATGTTGGGCCTTCTAATTCTGTCCTCTATAACTCTAAATTTTCCTTTAATATATTTCAATCTCCTAGTCTTCCCATGCTGTTGTATTCTTGATAATTTCTTGAGATCAATCTTCTAGTTCACTAATTCATATTCTCTCTTTCTCTCTCTCTCCTCCCTACCCTCTCTCTAGATTCTTACTGTGTTGCCCCAAGCTAGAGTCCTGTGGCATCTGCCTAGCTCACAGCAACCTCAAACTCCTGGGCTCAGGCAATCCTTCTGCCTCAGTACCCTGAGTACTAGGACTACAGGCACCTGCTACAACATCTGGCTCTTTTTTTTTTTTTTTCCTTTTTTTAGTAGAGATGGGGTCTTGCTCTCCTCAGGCTGGTCTCAAACTCCTGATCTCAAGGAATCCTCTCACCTTGGCCTCCCAGAGTACTCAGATTACCATGCCTGGCCACTAATTTTCTCTTCCACTCTTCACTAACTCTCTTCAGCTAGATTTTACCTTATCTGCTGAGATTTCCTTTCTAGTTCTCATTGGTTCTGTATCAGATATGTCTGAACTATTTTGATAGGCTTGTTCACATTTTGATAACTTATTTTCTGTCTTTAGACATGTACTCCCTGTCTGATTCTTCTATTTCCAAACATATTCGGAGTCTCATCCTATTATTTGTCTTCTTTGCTGACTTCTTCGTGATGGACTGTTTCATATAAGGTTGAGTCCCAGTTCCACAATTTAATAATCATGTTATCTAGGGTAAATTATTTAACTTAACTAAATTTAGTTACCAGCTTGGTAAAACAGAACTCAAGATTAAAGCACTTATTTCAGAATATTATTGCAAGTACTAAATAAAATAATATGTGTAGGTCCCTTAGTATAGGAACTCAGCTCCCCAAACCTAACTTTTGTTACCAGCATGCAGCTCTGAATTATCTCTAGTACCCAGCCCAGTGCCTGGCACTTAGCTGATGTTCAGTAAATGCTTGGTAAATGGAAAAACTTTGTTATATAATCCATGGTAAACTTTACCATAACAAATTATACAAACACTCCTGGAATAATCCTGAAATGTATTATACTTGTACCACAAATGCCTGACTTAAAAGTATCTCAAACATCCTTCCACTCGGTCTATATACAAAAACAGCCATTATCCTGGTGATGAGATAAATGGCAATGAATGAATGTTTAAAACTTCCTGCTCTCATGGAGTTTGCATTCCAGTGAAGAGGAACTGACAGTGTATAAATCAAACACACTGGTAGGTAAGTAGATGGGAAGCTGAGAAGAAAGGGTGGGATGGAGAAAGAGAAGAAAAGAAAAAAAGAGAAGGAAGAGAGGGAGGGAGGAAAGAAGGGAAGGAAGAAAATTAAACTTAAACATAATTAATGGGGTTAGCACTTTGGATGAGATGGTCTTTCTCTAAAGATTTGAGCTGAGATATGGAGGCTAAGAGCTGAGCCACCTGAGGAGATGAATAAAAGCATCCCAGGCAAGTGAGACAACCACACACAGGTGCCCAGGAGGCGAGCTTTGCTCCTTGTCAGGCACCGGGAGGCTAGTGTGACTGAACGCAGTTAAGACTGTGGGAGCCTGGTCTGACCTAGGGTCAGAGAAGGAACTATGTGCTGCCAGAACACTGGCTGGGAGCTTTGTAAACCAGAATAAAGAGGCTGAGCTTATTCTACACATGCTGGAAAACCACTGGACAGTTTTGAGCAGGAAAATGTCATCATGCAAGTCTTATTTTTAAAAATACATCACACTGGCTGATGAATATTTGAGATCCAGAACTGTGTGAGGAGATGCCGCAAAAAAATGAGACTGAGCAGTGGCATTCTTCCTGCCTGGTTCTCAGTCCATGCTAAAACTGCTGTTGCTGCCTCCACGACTACCACCACCACCACCGCCACGAGCGTCGACGCCTGAAGTTCTAGTCTCATGGTGCCATCTAGTGGTCAGAGTGAGCACTGTTTGATCCTATAACCAGAAAACACCCACATCTTTTCAGAGTATCCCCCACAATCTCTGCCTCTAATCAAATTCTTTGAAGGTATCTATTATTCAATTCATTTATTTTCCCTTTGTTTTTATAAATATTAGAAGAATAGAACAGTTTATTATTTTTCATTTTAAGTAAAACAAAGTCTTGCCTAGGCTCTAATGGATTTCATTAAATTTACAGTTGCTGGTAATAAGTCTTACAGAAAAATAAACATCAATGTACCCCTCTCCTTGAAAACCACTTACCAACACTTCTAGAACACAACTAAGGAATAAATAAGATAATTCATAATGTTACTTTATTAAAGAGGTCAAGTTCCTATATATATATTTTTAGTTCAAAATGTGATCCTAGATATATAATCATAACATCTGGAACAGCTGGTGAGCACTGAAAGACGTCCTGAATTTTTTTTTCCTTAAGAAAGTAGCAATTTGAAAGATGAGGCTTTGTTTCAAATGGGAAAGCTATTTATAACCTATAACCAGCAGTTGGCAATTGTGGAAGCTAGTCCTGGCTACTTTGAGCTGCCTTTTTCAAAAGTATAATGGTCGAATCAGAAAACTTCCAACTTTTTCTTGGATAATACAAAGCAGCTTTTTTAATATTAATTTTAAAATATGACACCAGGGTTACCAATCCCCTTACAGAGAATTTTCCACTGGCAACAATGGGACTAATCATAATAAGGAGTTCTACTTCTCTGCAGTGATATTTTCATGTCCATCAAATTGAAAGATCTTAAAAGCAGTGCTTACTCCCTCAACTTTATGCAGGAAACTTTGACACATTATATCAAGTCTGTTAAAAATTTATTTCACTGGGCATAGAGATCTCTAGCTGCCTTGCTGGGCAGAATTGAAGCAGTGAATTTTTACTCCAGATATAATTGGATTGACTCTTACTTTAGGAATACTTTTGGGTCATTCCATATCAAAGTAAGATCTGGAGAAGAAATAGTAAAATTCTTTTTTCTAGAAAAATTAATTGTGATTTTTCTTTTCAGTAGCTGTTAGTGAATGGTGATGAGACAGGCCTGTGCTCTTGGTAATGATCTTGTATTTCTTCTGGTCCATCCATACTGTTGTGTTATCCCAAAGGCCACGTCTCATGGGCATACACTACATGAAATGAGTTGGGGTCTCCACCCTTTCCTTAGCAGAGATGTGTCACAGAATCTTTTATCAGCATCAGCAGCAAATAGCACTAATTAGTACCCTGAGCGCCCGTTGAAAGGCAAGGTCAGTTATGGAGTGAACAGGCAGAAAGAATGACCCCTTCGCCTCTGGGAAGTGAACTTACTGGGTCTGTATGGAGCTGCTCTGTTCCTGCTACCTCAGCGAAGCCTGGGAGGTAGATTAGGGAGGAATTTAGTCTCTGAGGCTGTCAAACAGGAAATTGAGGGAGGTCAGTTCACCGAGTGTGCAAAACAAAGCAGCTGAGTTATGACCATGGAACAGCCATAAATAGGTCTTCCCATCTTCACCCCACATTACCTCACCCCTTTCCTATCTCTCCCTCTCACTTCCAGTTTCTTCCTATAATATTATAAATCCAATCAAAGCAAGTGCCCTGTCAGCATTTTCTCTTCTTCCCTTCAGAGTACACACTGTTTATACTCATTATTGTGCAACCCAGGTCACCCAGTGGCTGCAAAGAGAGGCTGTCATTTGTCTTTGCTTTACTTCTCTATAAATTCATCCTACCTACTTCATAAGAGATGAAAGACAAGCATGAAAATAAGTAGACAAGACCTGAGCAATACTTCTGATCTTTGCAGAATATTAATTCTACTAAGTGCCCTTGTGTTTGCAATTCTAAAACCTTTACCATAGCTCCTTTAAGTTAGGGGGTTGCCAACTCCTTGAGAGAATTATCAGGAACGATTAATAATCCTTTCCTCTGCTACAAGTCACCACCAGATGACTTGGCATCACTCACAAGACAACAGAAGGCAAAGGAATGTTGGCATTCTGCCACCTCGCACAATTCACTCCTCCCTTTCACTTAACCCAGATGCCAGCACTTTTCTGATGGCTGAGCAGAGAGGAATAGAAAGGAGAGTGGGCATTTATTTCATTAACAAAATCACAACAAATAAATGATCATATCTGGATATCAGTCAGCCCTTCTGTCTTCTTAAGAAGAGCAATAGGTTTGAAATGACACACACACAAAAACATTTGCTTTACATCTTTGCATTACTTAGAAAATAGTTCTTCCTAGAGTTTTTAAGCATTCATTTGGGAGAAAAGAAACTAGAAATGGTTGACCTAGAAATAATTCATCCTTGCAGAGATGCCTGAGCCCAGACATTAGCCAAAGCCAAAAGGGACCTTTTAGAACCATTTATAACTAGATCGATATGTCAACTGGTCCTGCCCTCAGCTCACTCAAGTTTTTGTTGGAACTGAAAGATTAGCCTAGAAACAAAACTGCCAGGAGGTGTACTGTTGCCATAGATAGACTAAGGAGACCAATCTGCTTTCTCTAGGCTTTCTTTCCCTTCCTAGGAGGGCTGCAAGATGAGTTGATGAGATATCTGACCTAGGCATCTTTTTATTCTCAATGACTAGTATAACACTTAACAATAGAGATTGCTAAACAACGGTGTCTTATGTGAAAGAATGAATAAATGGCTGAGTGGTCACCTAAAGGCCAGAAAAGGAATGGGCTTTATAGCAACTGACTTCATTCCATTCAGCCAAATGAATACTCTTTGCTGAAACCCTAGAGCAAAATGAAAAATGTATAACATTAACCAGAAAAGTAGCACAACTTGCATTTATTCTATCAACAAACATTCATTGACACCTGTGATACACCGGGTCCTGTGCTACGCACTTGGATACAAAATTCAAAAGCATTGGCTCTCATGAAAGCTTTGTCAACCAGTTCAATGAAAATATTTCAAACTGTATAAAAAACCAGCACATTGTACCCCATGATTGCATTTCTGCATACAACCATGATTTAATTAAAAAAAAATTGGCTCTGCCTTCATAAGAGTTAGTTCAGTTAAAAAAGGCAGAGATCAGAACAATTAAAGACAAACAATGTGAAACAGCCATCTTAGATTGCATCATGAGAGAATGGGGTGGGACAAGGGGCTGTCAGCTCTGGGAGTTTATAGGAGGAACATTTGAGCTGGGTCTTTGTGAAGGGGGCAGGGAGCTGAGATGGGAAAGAGAAGGACAAGCCAGGCCCAGAGAGCAGGCAGCACAACAGTGCTGGGCCATGAGAGAGCCAGGCCGGCATGAGGGAGGAGACGGCTGAGCATCAGGCTCAAAAAGAAAATGAAACAAGGTGGAGAAGAAAGGAGGCAAGAGAGGGTGGAAGGAGGAGGGAAGAGAAGTTACGGGGACTAGGAAAACTTGGTCATGACAGCTTGGCCAGGCCTGGGTTCTACCAAGACTCCAGCTTGGCACTGTGGCTTCCAAGCATCAAGGTGCCGGGCAAGGGCTTCAAGTAGGACAGCAACCTGCTCAGATCGTCCAGGAGAATGATTTAACTAATCTGGTCAGCAAAGCAGTGTCCTTTCGTTCCCCATTCACTCCCTGAGTGTCTTTTGGATGTCTTGCGTGAATGAATGTTTCCAGATAGATATGATAAGATTTTATTTTTGCCTATTTTAAAATTTTTTATTTTAATTTTTATGGATGCATAGTAGTTGTATATATTTATGGGCACACGTGATGTTTTGACATAAGCATACAATATAGAATAATCAAATTAGGGTAATTCAAATATCTATCCCCTCAAGAACTCATCATTTCTTTGCATTAGGAACATTCCAGTTCCACTCGTTAGTTATCTTAAAGTGTACGATAACTTATTACTGACTGTAGTCACTCTGTTGTACTATGAAATACTAGATCTTATTCATTCTATCTACTTATAATTTTGCCCCCATGAACCATCCGTACTTTACCCCCCTCTCCACTACCCTTGCAGCCTCTGGTAACCATCACTCTGCTCTCTATTTTTGTGAGATTCTTTTAAGTTTTAGCTCCCACGTGAGGGGAACATGCAAAATTTGTCTTTCTGTACGTGGCTTATTTCACTTAACATAATGTCCTCCAGTTCTACCCCTGTTTTTGCAAACGACAGGATTTCATTTCTTTTTTATGGCTAAATGATATTCCCTGTGTAGAGAGGTTCCACATACCACAGCAAATGGGAAGATGTTGGTCAAAAATACAAATTTTCAATCAGATGGGGGAATAAGTTCAAAAGATCTGCTATACAACGTGGTGACGACAGGCAGTATCAATGTACTGAACCCTTGAAAATTGCTGAGAGAGTAGATTTTTAAGTGTTCTCACCACAAAGCAATTGATAAGAAGTTGAGGTAATGTGGATGTTAATTATGTCAATGTAGCCATTCCACAAAATATACATTTTTCAAAACAACATGTTGTGTTCAATACTGTATACAATGTTATTTGGCAATTAAAAATTTTTGTGAATAGTACAGTACAAAAAATGGGGTGGAGTAGGAGAAAAACAAAATCAGAAAGACTCTTTGATGGCCATTTTAAGGGCAATATTTAAGAAGTAGAAATGATTAGCCTTGAGGAGTATATAATCCAAAGATTAAGGGGGAAAGTGGACTTTCTAAGGTTTCTAGCCAATGGTTGATAAAATATGTCTTGAAAGAAGACTGGAACCTCTATTTTTAACTCCAGAAAAGAAACACTTGTTCTTCAAAATACTCCTGAAAATTTTAATTTTAAACTATTATATGCTTCAAAGCGAGAAGCAAATGGCATGTTTCCTATTTGTGTCAAAAAATAGCTAGAAATACTTTAATCCAGAGGAGACTCACAGAGATCCAGGAACACATTCTCTTAAGATATAATTTCTCAAAGGTCCAATGTGTGTCTTCTGTGTCTTTGGAGGATGAGAAGCAAATGCCATGTTGGAATTAAGGATCAGAAAGCATTTCAATGAGAAAACCCCCCGTTCATTCACTCCTGACCCCCAGATTTTAAATCCAGCCTTGACTCGATCTAACCTAAGAAGAAGAGTGTGCATTTGGTTTTCTTACTAGTGCGTGAGCTCAGAAATCTGTGCAGTTACTCAAGGCCCAGAAACAATTCACTAGGATAGGAAGGTGAGCCGTAGATCATGTGAGTGTGAGAGCAGGTCTGGGCTGGTGCCGGCCCCTCCCTCCACCTTGGCCTTGCAGACTTTCACCTCCTCTGCCTCAGGCCTCAAGGATCCAGACCTTACATTATTCATTTTGCCTTTGGCACCCAGAGCGCACTTTTCAAATATGGGGACGGATGCATGGACAGAGCTATGCTAATAGCCACCTCCCCGTTGCAAAAGATACCTGAAAATCACATTTTCCCAATCTTCCCCTCAGGCATTTTAAATACTCAAAACCAGGTAAATTTTTCAATTTTACACTGAAGTTAACAAGTACTCTACTGTGCAGGAGTTTTACTCAATTCCAAAAGGAAAAAGTATTTTTAAAATGTTATAAGCAACTTAAATATGGTTTTGCACAATAAGCCATTTCATTTGGTTTTTAATCTGTATCAAAACTGGACAGTAAAAGTTTTACTACTTCCTAACTGGCCTGGCAAAGGTTTTATTCTGTGTCCTTACTCTCTTTGCTTTCACAAATCTCAGGAAATTAAGGATAAAGTGTGTGTTAACAGTGTTTATGTTACAAATGCAAACACGGAGAAGTCAGGAAGCATTTTAACAAGGAAATGTTTAATAGTCATTTCAATTCATCCATGCTGTTCTCATCTAAAAACCATACATCCTTGTCCTGTCTTCTAACTATACGGTTTGCTGAGGCATCAATATGTCTGTGTACACCCTTGTTTACAGGAGAACCTTTATTTTTGCTTTTGTGGACTCGAATTTGCAACCCAAATAAATTGAATTATTCACATTTTTTTCACATGTAACAGGGAAGAGCTTAGTTTTTCTTAAGTATTTCTTAGGAACACCTGCTGGGACAGCTAGTCATATAGACTTCATAATCCACTCTGCCTCCCCTACCAAAGAGGAGGGGGAGCGTGAGCGAATTAAAATTCTATATGAATTATCTTTGGCATTTGTTTTTTCCTTTTACGTTCAAGAAGGGCTTTTCCCATTGAACTCTTTTTATAAACAGATACTTAGAAGAAAACAAGAAAAAAGAAGCATAAAACAGCAGCCTGCTGAGCACCTTTCTAAAAAGAGGCAAGGGCGTCGCCAACTCAGTTCTGCCTGGACAACATTTGTGAGGGGAAGCGATTTCCTCTTTCTGAGCCCTGAACCAAACATTTTAAGGATCTAACTCTCAATGCAACTGATTTCTTGGCATCTAATCCCAGCTGCCTGGTTCTGTTGCTAATGGTCTTTTAAAATTCCAAATCAGCTTATTAGTACCTTTATATATTTTTTCAGTGAACAAAATAAGAATTCCAACAGAACTCTCTTTTTAAGGCAGTGACAAAGCTGGAAATGATCAAAATGATAAGACCAAAAACCTAGAGAATTCATCTTTCAATTGGTCTCAAAAGAAAGGAAAACAAAAATATGTGAACGTCATTCAACATAGCAGCAACCTCTCTCCTATAAGAATAAAATGCCACGGGCGGCGCCTGTGGCTCAGCGAGTAGGGCGCCAACCCTATATACCGAGGGCTGTGGGTTCAAACCCGGCCCCGGCCGAACTGCATCAAAAATTAGTTGGGCGCAGTGGTGGGCACCTGTAGTCCCAGCTACTTGGGAGGCTGAGGCAAGAGAATCTCTTGAGCCCAAGGGCTGGAGGTTGCTGTAAGATGTGACTCCACAGTACTCCACCGAGTGCAATAGAGTGAGACTCTGTCTCCACAAAAAATAAATAAATAAATAAAATGCCATGCATGCAGTATTGACCAAGACAGAGAAGTTATGTCTCTTCGAAATTCTTCTCATTAAGTGGCCATTTTCATGTGATGATCTTTTGCACAGTGAGAAAATCAAGTACATTTAAGATTTAACAGCTGTGTGTGTCATTTCAAACAAGATAGTGTGATAAGATGATTTATAAAGAGAAATAATTTGTCTAAAAGGAAATGAAGTAAAAAAATAAAAATCTTTTTAAAAATTGAAAAAATAAAAACCTTTCCCCAGGGTGGGGGTCTATGCTCTACTTGAAAGCTACCTTGTCAATAAAAATGTAGCTATAATGGGTATCTGCAAAGAGCTAGCCTCAGAGCACAGACCCTGAGGACACTGGGGAAGGTTCCTGAGCTCCCAGGGACTCTGCTATCTCTGCTGTCCTTAGGGACAGTCAGGGCTACACACACAGTACACAGGCACCACCTGGCAGTGGCAGAATCAACTGACCTGGATGCCAAATTCTCTGCCATTTTTAAGACCAAGCCACCCTCTAGAGTTCTTGAATAATACCAAGAGTAGAGCTCTCCTAAACTAATGTAATATTCGTCTGCTAACCAGGAAGACTGGAACATACCAATTTGTTCTTAATATTTTTTTTAAATGAGAAGGGGAATATTTTTACACAAGTGTTGTAGTTCAATATACGCTTCAATAGTGAAATAGAAACAGATCTAGGAAATCCAACTCAAATAAAAAGTGGAAATAAATGTGCCAGCTCTAAAGGTCAATGTGGCTGTCTTTGGTTCTGTGCTATTCTGAAATGATCACCCTGTGTTGAATAAGGAAGTTTTTGGGGTTTTGGGCTTTTTTTTACAAAACAAAAAAAGTTCCAAAGCAAGTTTATTACTATGACTTAACTTGAGGTTTCTGGAGAGAAAAAATTAAATGTTTTAAGAAAATATTAAATGTGCCTTTCAAATTCCCTAAATGAATCTACACATACAGAAAAATAATGCCTAGTGCCAAATATAAAGGTCCTATACCTTCTTGACCTCTCATGTGGGAGCCAAGTTCAGGTAGGCCCCTCTGATTTCTCAGCTGCTGGTGACCACACTGTCTTACCTATAAATCAGCCCTGGCATAGGTTTAAGTAATTTCATTGGTTACCAAAAAGGAAACATTGGACTCTGCTCTTGCAAAACAAATGACTCAGAGTTTACAGGAGACAAGAATTTCCACTGGAAATCCTACATATAATACTCTCTTAGGACAGTGCGGCTGTGCATCCAAAACTGCATATTCTATGGACAAATGAGTCAGACTCCTAGAACGCACTCCTTACTCCTACCATGTTTCTGAAATGCCTGTATTCTGTTACTAGGGAATTAAGCGGGTTCAGAAAGAATGTTCCTTGTCTTGTCAGACCCAGTTCTGCAGCATTGCCTCAAGTTTCAGAGACCACAATTTATGATGCAATTTTCAAAAACTAAAACATGTCCAAGGAGTATAATCACAATTCTGAAAGGAATGCCAAATGACGAATGATTTTTAAAAGAACTGGAGTTATTTAGCACGTGTAAACAAGGCAGACTATCTTATATCCCTGTCATTGCAATTTTGCAGAAAATGTTTGCTTTTTATAGGAAAAGTAAGCAGATATTAGCTCCATATAAGGAAATACTTTCTCATAAACAAAATGTACTATTTTGTCAAAGATAGGATCCCTTTCCTAAAATAATTCACAGTCACCATCTGTTAGCAATACTTTTGTACTAAATAAGAGGTCACACTCCTAACCTCTAAGGTAGCTTTAAATTCCAGGTTCCTATTCGTCTATATATTTGGTTAAATCATAACATAACACTTAGTGTCTTTTTTTTTTTGAGACAGAGCCTCAAGCTGTCACCCTGGATAGAGTGCCATGGCATCACAGCTCATAGTAACCTCCAATTCCTGGGCTCAAGCGAGTCTCCTACCTCTGCCCCCCAAGCAGCTGGGACTACAGGCGCCCGCCACAACGCCCGGCCATTTTTTGGTTGCAGCCGTCATTGTTGTTGGGTGGGCCCAGGCTGGATTCAAATCCTCCAGCTCAGGTGTACGTGGCTGGCGCGGTAGCCCATTGAGCCACAGGTGCCGAGCCAACACTTAGATTCTTTGCATGAGAATTCTGAATCATTTCTGAGACAAGGATTCCTTCTAAAGCATCACATTAAGTCAGAAACACCTGATTTGGGACCAGTAGCTATGATTCCCATTACCGTACAGATTGAGATGTAGGTAAAATTGTGAAAATGAAAACTTCAGTGTTAGACGTAGGTTCAAATCCTTCTTCCACCATTTATAACCTGTTATGAATTAGACAGGTGTCTTAGCCTCACTAAGCTTTAATTCCCTCATCTTTAAAATGGGATAATAGTATTTAGCAACACAGGATTGTTATAAGGATTAAATGGGGCAAAGAACATAAAGTCCTCAGCTCCAAGAAACCCCTCTGTGCAGAACATGTTATTAGGCAGCCCGTCCTGCCCTACCTCAACCCTACAACCTGAGCTAGGAATGTTCCTCCCCCTGCGCTGTCTGAATAATGAATAACACTTTCTCCACACACCATAGACACACACGTAGAGGAAAGGAGGGGCCGAGGGGAGGCGGGACAAGGATTTGTGTGTGTATAATCCATAAGCAAATATGTCTAAACATACGCGCGCACACACACACAACTCTTTCCTTTAGCTTGTCATTTTGAGATGACTGCAGATTCATGTGCAGTGCACACTGTACCCCATGATTGCACTAATGTACACAGCCATGATTTAATAAAAAATAAAAATTAAAAAAAAAAAAAAGAACCAACACAGGCAGATCTCCTGTGCTCTCCGCACACACCTTCTTGCGAAGGCTTTCTTTTGATACTGGGAGGCTTTATTGCTGATGTTTTGTCCTCCATCCAGTTTACTGATGCAGACAAAGTGGAAACACTAGATACTGCCATGTTGGCCTGGCCACGCGGACACTGAGAATCTGGGGTGGTGCCCCCAAGATCAGAGTGGTAGCTCCAGCCTTGCCCCTTAGCCAGGCACAATCTCACTCCCTGCTGACTTTCCTTTCTACGTAACATCTCACTGCCCCTGTTCTGTGGGGCTGAACTTCCTGGGTTCTTGGGAAATAGTGTTGTGGCTCATCAGACAAAGGATGCCATTTGTATTAAACATGGGAATATTCCAATTTCTGTTGATTAGATCAATTAATATTCCAGTGCTGGAGTGAGGGGATATGGTTTCTTTCCTCCAAAAACAATTGCTCCGTATTGACTGAGCTCTAGGGAAATGGATCGTAGAATATGGCTGCAGTTGGTTTCAATACAGTTGGAGTCTTTCATGTGGAAAATTCTCCACTTAGCAATTACATGCAATGAGAAAACTTGAAATCCACAAGTGGTTCAGTAAATCGGCAGCCACAAAGGGTGCAGTAAGAGCCCCAGACAGACAATCTGGGCATTTTTGGTCAGTACACCAAACCCACCAAATGACCAATCAACAAAATCTTGTGAGGAATATTTAAAAACACAGATTTCTACACCAAAATGCACCCATCCCAGCACATGATGGTTCTATAGTCAATGGGAGGAGGCAGGGCCAGAGAAATACGTTTCTAGAAAGCATCACAAGAGCTTCTACTTAGGAGTTAGTCCTCAACCTACCACATGGGTCTGGAGTATTCCAATGTGATGACTGTGTGTTCATGTCAGGAAATGAGAATGAACAACTCCCTTCACCTCCACTTCCAAATTTTAAAATTTCTTTTATATTAAAATTATTTTTTACAATGATGGTGCTGAATTCCAGTTTTTCAAATTACTTCATGGACATTATCTCATTGGAATTAGTAGTGTGATGATGCCAATTTCCTGGAAGAATATGACCCCAATCCATTACAAATTTGAAGAGAAAAAATACTATACCGTATGGCCAGAATATTTCACTTCACACACACACACACATCACCAATGCCAGCCATCTTATAGCCTATTAGTTGGTGGCGAAGACAGGTGACAGCAGGATTCTTGCCCAGGGACACATCCACAATAATGAAAACAGAGCTGCCCTGTGCCCGCCCAGCACTGCAAACCCCTGAGTACCATGTACCACCACAGATACCACCCTCCATGCTGTCTGTGACCATCAGATTCAGACCTCCAAATACAACATAAAGCTTGGGAGTCAAATCTCTGGTGCTACGAGCATCAACACATTTTTAATTAAGAACCTGTCTGAATATGGAACCATTACACACTGTAGCAATAAAATTAAACATTGTCACTGTCTGCTCTTTAATAGCTTACAAGCATCTCATATGTAGAGTCCCCAAACTAGAATTTCAAGAAATATCCCCTTAGTCTTTGGCTGTCAAATAATCTCTGCATGATTTTTCTCACTTTCTCTTCACTTCATACGCTATTTATAACTGTGCTTAAAGCATGGGACTCACATGGGCATAGATGGCTCATAAACATAAAAGAATATTAAGTGCACACAAAAAGGTTAGCCTGTACCATACAATGTCAAATAAAGCTCTCTTCCCCCACTACTCGGGAAGGATGGAGCAAGCAGGAATTGACCTCGGTGGTTCATGGGAGGGCTCGTGAGGAAGGATGTTCACTCCAGGGAAAGGACATGTTTCACAGATGTATATTGTCAGATATAGCAGACTAAAGAGGCAGAGAATAGAGCAGAACAGAGAATATGTGGAGCATCTCCCCTATCTGACAAAATGCCACAATTTCAGATGCTCAGCGCAGGGGCTGGTCCTCAGGCCAGAAGCATCAGCAGCACCAGGAACTTGTAAGAAAAGCGAATCTGAAGGCCCCATTTCAGAGCCACTGAATCAGAAACTCTGGGTTTAAGACCCAGTAACTCCAGTTTTAACATAAACTCCAGGCGATTGTGATGCATGCTCAAGTTTGAAAAGCACTCAATTACAGGACAAAGAAATGTGACAAGTCTGATCAGATATTTTCTCTCCAGCTGCAAGAATCAAACCTCTCTTCCCACCCTAATGTAGTCTCTGCTTGCCACCTGCCTTCACCTTCCTACACACCTGTCCTCTTCCCATCCCTCCCCTCATCTCCCTGCATGTGCACACACACATGCCCACATGTACACACAAGCACAACGTGCACACATGCACACAGGCAGCCACATGAACACCTGTACAGGATTCAAAGAACTGCAAACTAGCATTTATTTTTGTCCTTTTCTTGGAGAACATATCTCATAATGTGTGCATAGTGCTGGGGCAGGCGGTGGAATTTAAACAATCCCTAATTAAGGAAGGCAGCACCACATATTTATCACATTATACTGTTGTGTATTTACCCCTTACCGCTTCTGATGCATTTGCATATAATCTTTCATAATTCAATTCACTTGTTTAAATCATTTCTTTTGTTTTTACTTACTTAAAAGGGAATGTTCCTTTTGCAGCTCACTGGGGCCTCCCAGTGGCAATCACAGGTCATTTCAGGCTCAGCTTTTATTCAGGCAGCTTTCAGGGAACTGTCTCCAAATCCTCAGTACTTTCCTTGAAATAGAAGCAAAGCAAGTATTTTCTCTGTGATCGGTTCCATCAGCATCCTGGCCGAAGTCTCCTCATGTGTTGGCTTTGGCATCTTACATTTATCAAGCTCTGCCTCCGGTCACTTGCTGAATGGCGATGACCACCAGGAGGCCACCAGTGCTCTGAGAAATCAACCATGACCGTACAGGACAGCGAGACCGTCAGAGAGAAACGTGTCCTCTGGGTCCCGTCCTCAGCAACTGGTTACCATGTCCACTATCCTGCCTTGGAAGTTGGGCCTACTCCAGAGGTTCATTAATTGATTGATTGATTTTGCAATTCAACAAAAAAGTGTAATTTTTTATGTAGATAGGACACATTTAAGTTTGTAAGTAGAAAGACTATACTTAAGTTTATAAGCAGATAGCACACACCTGACAGGATGAGGATGGTCTGGGCCAGGGAACAGGGGAAGAAGGAAAGGAGAAGTGGACAATGGCTGACAAGGAGCAAACCGAGTTCTTCAGCGGAGACACAAGCTGGGGAGGGAAGAGAGACTGTCCTGGGCTACTACAAAAGCAGAACTAGCTGAGGTGGTGGTTAGAAAGTCTGCAAATTCAGGCACTGCTCCACTCCAACCGGAGTTTGAAATACAACGCTGTCCCTGCTCTCCACTCTGGAACATTCGCCGGCTCCCACTGGCTCCCGTAGCAGTTGGCAGCTGCTCTGCCCTCCCAGGACAGGCTCCTCTAACACCTTGGCAGCACGCCCAGCCGCCCAGGCCCACATTAGCTTGCATCTTGTCACCTGTTCAGGGCTTCAGCCAGGGTTTTGAGGCTTGTTCAGCAATATCACCTGACCAGAAGTCAGGTGCCTGTCACCAAATCAATCTGAGGCTAACGGGTGCCAAAGGCCATTTCCACTTAGACAAGCACTTTGCTGCCGATGACGCTGGTGTCTCTCGACTCTCTCACTCAGAGTCCCTTTGCCCTCGTCCTTGGCTTTAGAAGGCTGTGCTGCCTGGGCCAAACATGCCCTCTCCTTGAAAGGATGATGAAAGGTGGTTTCCATGAACTGGTGTTCACACATCCCTCAAGGTCTTAACTCTGCTGATGCAGCCTCCACCTAGCAACCGCCTGTAAACATCAGCATCGTGCATAGAACCTGACCACAGACATATCGGGTGATGTCTTAAAGTTCAGCCCCACCCCCTTGGCCTCCTCTGCTGAAAAGTCACCTGAGGGCAGCCAACACCTCATTCAGTTCATTCCTCCTGTACCACCTTTCAAGAAAAAAAAGAAATAGCTTCCACCCAGGTACCTCCTTTATACAGAAGGGTCTGTTTTGTTTCCCACATTGGCTGTTTTAATATCCATATATACCTTTAAATTAATCAATCTGTACCCAATATTCTTTGCAAAAAAAATTTTTACTTAAGTCTTTGCTGGGCATACATACATTTATATAATTACACTCTTGTAGATATATTTTAAAAGACACATTTCCAGATACATCTCAAGAGTATTCCACTTACACTTATGCTTCCACTTGTGCTCAGAGGTGAACAAAGACAATATTCATTAAATCGGAGATCTCCAAATTATCTAGGATAAAATTCAAATTCAGCATTTTCTTGCAGGGCTCAGAGTGGGAAATGCACACAAGGCAATACCCCGAAAGGGCAGGAGCTTTGGTGCCCTGGGGATTGAGGTTCCCACCCCCCAACTCTCCCCCCACACTCAGGTGTAACCTGGGGAAGCTGCCACGTCTGAGGCATTCCTGTAGTGATGTGTACATTGGGCTAATACTTCTCCCATTGCCAGGAAGATCCAGTGAGATGCTATTTGGAAATTTCTAAAACAGTCTGAAAAACAGTGGAGTAGTCTATTCATGGTACTTATTTCAGCAAGGGTTAATAAAACCTGCAATTTTTCCAGCACTGTTCAAACAGGCCACTCTAACACTTGGGACACCCCGTTCTTCTGCTTTCTGTCCCCCCTGCCTTCTTCCTCCTCCTCTCCTGTCCAGCACAGGTCACTTGTCCGACACCCTCACAACTCCCTGATCGTGGAGTAGGTACCTCCAATCAGGACCCCCATCGCTGTTCTGTTTGCATGTATTTTTCCTACTATGCCATCAATGTCTCTGCCTCTACCTGTTTTCTCTTCAAGTCCCCATGAGGACTGGCCCCATCTACCCAGCTCACTGCTATGCCTGCAGCCCCTACTTGGCACAGTGTGGGTTTGCAATAAACATTGAATGAATGACAACTATTAGATGACTTCCTAAAGAAGATAAACTAAAATTCAAAGAAAGCCAAAGGTAGTTACATTAACTAATTTGCATTCTTAGAATTGCCTTTCAGCCTCCTTGAATGATTACTTTAAAAAATATGAAATCTGTTCACAAGAGCTCACACACATTGTTCTCCTCACTCTTAAAATGTTACACAAACTTATTCCTCAGTTTCTCTTTCTAAAGAATGATTATAAAATGCATTTATCACATTTTACATCTTTCTAATTCTTAATTGACTACCTGTTAATCACAGAGATAGTAAGGAAGAAGGAAATCCTCGGTAGAAAAGTGTTAATGATTTACTAGTTGTCAGTTGTACTTTCACCTCTGAACACCAGGTGGGTAGACACATTACTCATGGTTTTTAATCTAAGAATTTCTTACATTTTTATGGCCTGTTCTTTGGGCTTATTTATGATGGTTTGTAACAAAGAGACAACCTTTGACATTATGATTTACATCTGTCAACAAAAGAAACACAGAAGGAGATAAGAAACTCAAATTAAATCATGGAACTAGATAATTAAATAATAACATTAAAAAAAAAAAGAAAGGTAAGGGGTTGACTCGTAATTTAAAATTAATGCAAAGAAGAATGCAGACCATGGACAACAGTATACAGAAACTTTTAACCCATAAAAAGATTTGCCAAATAAGTGATTTTCAAAAGCGATTATCGAAAGTCTGTATCTTGTATTTGTGGCATCATAAAAAGAATGCCTAGCTTCTTTTTAATTAAAAATTATTTTAATGCGACACTTTAAATCTTTTTTTACTTGTCATTTTCTTTGAAAAATCAAGCAGTATGTTTTGGTCTGGTTAAAATATAAGTGGTCAACAGCAGATATCCAATATTCCTGTTAATGCCATTTGTCATAAAATTGGCCTAGACATCTATTATCATTTTTAGGGGTCTCTCAAAATTCATTAATGGTGAGTGCCAATTCTAAAACTTGATTGGATTTCAGAGAAAGGAAATTACCTTAGAAACAAAGAAATTGAGAGAACCAAGAGGAAAATGTGCTGCTTTGGATTTGTCCAATAAAATTACTGCCCAGGATAGAGACTAAAGGTTAGCTCAGTAGAATAAGCAGTCAGTCGTGTCTCCCCAGTAATGCAAACACTGCAGAGCTACATATAATCTGGGTAAATGTGAACGTCGAGCTCAGGGGTCCTTAACAAAAGGAGTTAATATGACCTCAGGAAAAAACCAGTGCTAACTAAGGGCACCTAAGAAAAACTATCCCTCTAACACTACCATGTAATTATACAGAACACTATCTTTGATTTTGTGAAGAGCCCGAAAGCAGAGCAAACATTGACATTGGCCTTGCAGGTAATATGCTAGCTAGACTTAATTTCACATCACAAACTCAAACATGGAAAACCTGGCTGTGTAACCTATTTGTGAACCACCTCCTATATTCATTAATAGGATACAAGAACTGGGTCTGCACACATACACACTAACAAAAATGTCTATTTTTTTAAAGTTTGCTTTGCCTGTCACCTATACTTTTGCAAATATATTTACCTGGCAAATTCCCAGTTTTGTTTTTGATTATTACCTTCTAAACATTAGATGCATATACAGGTAATTCACAATTTTATTTCTTCCACCTATAGATTTCCATGAAAACTAAATTAAAATGAATTAGGAAGAAACACAATAAGCTAATTTTCCTTTTAGTTTTATGGATAAGCTTTGTTTGACTTACTTACAGTCGACTTCAATTCTTTCTTAGCTAGAATCCAAGGTGCCAGTCTGCTTTCAAAGTTAGTACATGCAAGTCTCTTCTTGTACCAGAATCTCACCCAAGGAGCATGTTTTACTTCCATAGGATATTTGTAAATCATTTATGTGCTTACGTGCAAATGGCATTACCTGAAAAAAAGACAGGGTCTCTGTCTGTAAAGAACAGGCCTTCGCAGACAACACCACACTCCTGGAACCTGAGGCCTTAACGAAAGAAGGAACATTCCACTCTGTTACATTTCCTCATCTTTTTTCTTCCACAATAATGAGTTTACAGTATTTGCTGCAAATACATTAGGAAGTTAACCAATATCACTAATTCTTTTTTTTTTTTTTTTTTTAGACAGAGTCTCACTTTGTCACCCTTGGTAGAGTGCTGTAGCATCACAACTCACAGCAACTTCCAGCTCTTGGGCTTAGACGATTCTCTTGCCTCAGCCTCCTGAGTAGCTGGGACTTCAGGAGCCCACCACAATGCCCAGCTATATTTTGTTGCAATTTGGCTGGAGCCGAGTTTGAACCCACCACCCTCAGTATATGGGGCCAGCGCCCTACCCACTGAGCCACAGGCGCTGCCCAATGCCACTAATTCTTTCTCCAAAGAAAAAGAGAACAAAGTGTGAATACAGAATGAAAAAACATTTTTCAAAATTCTGGTAGTTAAAAATTGGTACAAATAAAAGAAGGTATATCATTAAATTCTGAGATAAGATTCTGGTGCAGTCGGCTGATACAGTCTGAGGCAAGCAGATCGTCACTGGCGGGGGGTGTGTCCTCTGTGGAGCAATACCTATTCTCTGATAACTCTGATTAAAACCTTGACAATCAGCAGTTTCTGCCTATTGGAAATCCAGGAAGTTACTACAAGAATTGAACGAGATTTTTAATAATATAGTCAGACTTGTCAAAAAGCCAGATTTTTGTACTTTTTTAAAAAGGTACGAAAATTCACAATATAACTTCCTTGGATGGGTGTTAACAAATCGATTCCTAGTCATAAAAAAGTTTGTTTTCGAAAAAGCCTACTCAAATTACATATTTTGAAATTAAATTATTGTAAAAGTTGAATTTAGAAGAGTATGGGGATACTGCAGCAAAAAGATGAAAGCAGAATGAAGTGGGAAAAGACGGTGTGTGGGAGCAGGTGTTAAAATGTGTGAGTAAATTCTTTAAACAGGATAAAACAATGGATCTGGAAGGCTGGGTTTGATTGGTTGGCACATGGAGAAAGTAGAATTTAAAGAAGCCCCACATGGTTCAGTCCTAACACTGTCTTTGAAAGGACACCTTGTTTATTCTACTTAAAAATAATTTCGCAATGATTTTTAAGCTATTTTTTAGCAGAGGAGCCATTTTTCACTTGTTACCCCCAAATCCATTTTGCTGCACCTTCAATTCTCAGGTCCCTGGAAGCCTCTGAGGCGAATTTCAGGAACTTTGAACACTACTGACCAGTTCAAAAACCATCAGAGTATTAGATTCAAATTTCTTAGAGTCAACAGTTACTAATCTATCTTGGGAAGGGGATGTAAAACCTCCCAACGTCCCCAAATACTTGTGACCTCTCAGTGCTGGAGCACCCCAGGACTCAGCCCCCCCCCCTCTGCTCTGTCCATTCACTTTGCTCCCTCGGGGCGCTGCGCAAACCAGCTCTGCCAGCGACTTTAGGGCAACACCCTGCAGCTCAGCCCCAACTCTCCTGCAGCACTGCGCTCTGAGCTGTGGGAGGCCTGGGGGCTCTGGCTGCCAGATGCCCACTGCTCACCCCGGCCACAGGTGTGAGCCACTGGTGCCGTCCCCTCCCCCCTGGATGGCGGCCACAGCCTCATCACTCACTTCATTCCTATGGCCTGTTCTCAAAACACCAGCTAGAGTGCACCTTGCATGAGGAAGTATTATTCCACTCCTCTCCTCAAAACCATCCAGAGATTCTCCATTTCACCATAAAAAAAAGCCAAAACTCTTTCAGTGGCCTGAAAGGTCATTGTGGACACTGGTGCCACGTGCAAGCTGCCCAGATCCTCTTCGGAATGACTGATGACCCTGCAGCTGGAGGTGCCGTTGGCAGACGGCCCACAGCTGTCACCCATTGCAGGGATCGCCTCATCAAAAGGGTCACCTCACCCAAGGTCACAGAGTCTTCCCAGGGCAGCCTGGATCCAGTGACAGAGCCACATGGGCCTATCAAGGCTCAGACATCTCGCCCTGACAGGTACTGCCCTGAAAGGCACCCTCGGCCCAGGGCTCCGTGTGTGTGGGTTGGCATCTCAGCTCCTCCTGCTCCCATCCACAGGTCTTCACCCCAGTGCACTCCGTCATACTTCACCTGTGCCCCCTTCCCTCCCAGAGTCCCCTCTGGAGAGCCCTGCCTGCAGCAACGTCCCATGACCCAGCTCCCTGCAGCCTCTTCACTTCATACCACCCGCTCCCTGCTCACTGTGATCTGAGCGAGCACCCAGCCTCCGAGGGGCAGCATGCTCCTGCCTGAAGGTCCCCACACATCTGGTCCTTCAGCTGGGACACAATCCCCCAGACGCTGCACTGCTGCCCCCCTCACCTCCTTTCACTTTTACTTAAATATCACCTTCTAAACATGCCTGCCTGGGAGAAAATGAGAGAAAACATTCAGGGAGGAATGGTTCTCATTTTTTTCCAATGTGTTTGTGCTTATCTTTCATTTTGAAAAAATGACTCCACTTGTTTTTGAAAAGTTTGAATATTACTGTTTTAAGTACATAGACACCAGACAGTGTTTTACAACATAGGCTGTGGGCTCAAACAGACTTGGGCTTGAACGTGCCAGCACCACCACACTGCAGATGTGTGGTACGGGGCTGCTCAGCCTCAGTTTCTTTTTCTGTGAAATAGGGATAATGAATTGTATTCTGAGGGTGGTCGTGAGGATCACATGACTTTATGTAAGGAACAGTCTGTAAAAACAACACGAGAGAGGGTCCTACCAATCAGACGTACCAGAACAAACCCACTGGGGCATATTTGCGCCCTGGCTTATAGATCAAGGTCCAGGGAAAGATTCTTTTCAACTATGCTCAACTCTGCATGGCCTGACATTTTTAGCAAAGCAGAAAGGACTGATCCTAGCAGAGCAAGTGTCACCTGAAGGCACAATAACAGCCTAAAGAATGTTACTGAGGACACAGCAGAGTAGTAGCCAATCAATACAGTCTACACAGTTACAACCTCCTAATTCCTTTCTCTCTTTGCACTGACTTAATTACTTTAAACATGAATCTCCTAGGCCTGTGTAGAAAAAAATCACAGAATTTCAACTATCTAGGTGTGTGTGTGTGTGTGTATATATATATATATATATATATATATGTTCATGAGAAGAGCTTTAAACTGTAAGACCAGCCATATATATGTCTGATTATTTGAAATGAGAAACCTAAATCTTTTCATTTGTATTTTTAACCCAAACTTTTTATATTTATTTTTGTTTCTGTGATACAAAATAACTGTACTTGGTTTAAAAGTAAAACAGTGACTCTTCCCAAATGTCAACTATTGTTATGTTGGCTCCTGTTCCTTTCCCATTTGGTAGGGTGAAATGTCCTTGCCTGTAACCTCAAACCCACAAGCCTGAGTGAGTTCAGAGGTTACACTTGGGGTCCACCCTGCCAAGCAGAGATGATCGACCACCCATCAGCAGGTGCGAATGGAATCCAGGAACATTGAAGATTTACCTTCGCTGTGCATCTGCCTGCTCAGATTTCTTTGCAGACCCCACTGCAGTTAGTTTCTTTATTTCGAAGGAGAGAATGATAGCTGGCTACGTTTAAAAGAATTAATAACAATGTTCATTGTAGAGATATTATTAAAAACCATTGTTTTGCAGTTATACACTAAAAATAATAAATATACTATTTATTAAAATAACTGATAAATGGTGATGTACGAGATAAGGAGAGCAGATAATAACTGCACAGGGTGCCTTTGCCAAGAGTTTGCATGACCATGTCAGCAGAGGGTGGCCCTGAGAGCTGACAGAGACACCTGGGAGCAAGTCACCTGTAATCCTGCAGACCCACGTGTGTGTCTGGAAACACCCTGCCTAGGGAGAGCCAAATTTAGGAAACTCTTTTCTATGTCATAGCATGTGTGTGTGTGTGTGTTTCCACAGGGGAAATCAGTGGTAGTCCGATTATTAGGGCTTTCTTTATAGTGATAATTGACTGGAAATCGCCTTAGCACTTCCACGTCCTTGGCCGGGGCAGCATCAAGCGCTCCTTCAATGTTTCTTCATAGCTTTATACAACTTAATATTCAGGCTAGGAAAACTAGAAATTTCCTCCAGGTCAAACAACTCCTGAAATCTATCTACAAATTTATTTTCTTTCTCCAACCTGAATTTCATGACCCAGAGGATGATAGTGGTTTCTTTGCACAAATGGTCAAAGGTAACAAGGAGTTCTTCCAAGAAAGGATGAGCATAGACCACATCCGCCGCCAGGATATAGTCAAAATCATTGCAAGACCTAGGGAAGTTTTTATCTAAAGCTACTCCCCAGGAGAGTTCTTTCACCTGAGGCAAGTGCTTGCTCTTCATTTTGGTGTTGCGGGAAATATTATACTGCAGGTTTCCAAGTAATTCAGGTAAATCTGTGGCAGTCACACGAGCACCTGTGAAACAAACACAAAAGAAAAAGTAACCCTCTTGGGATAAGCTAACACAATCGAAAGTTTTCAGCCAACCCCACATTGTAATTCTGCACAATTGTTAGTCCCAAGTAAAGGACCAGTCAGGCAAACACACAGAAAGGGAATCATAGATGCTAAGGCTATATGTCTCTGTTTAAAAAAATAATACAGTCTCATAGTACTTGTAAGCACCATTGCATTTCTCCATTCTCCTGCCATTTTTTTTGTGTGTGTGTGTGTGATTTGTTTTGTGATTGCTGTTTTCTATTTATCTACTACATGCTAGAAGAAAAATAATAGAAAGGGAAATACAAAATATTTGCTACCCTCACTTGAGCAATCAGAAGTCACTGATATAAGTACCTCCCTGAAAGAACTCAGTCATGTGGATCAAATGAGTGTATATAACACCAGGCATTCTATAGTAGACCTGGAAGAGGTTGCATGCGAAGGAGTGGAAGGAAGGAAGGCTTTCAACAGCATTGCATGGAAAGTATCATGACATCCATGTTTACACCTAAGTGTTCAGCTTGACTGATCATAAGTATGAATCTTTCCAGCAAAAGATGTTTAAAATCTGGATACAGTATGCATATAGTGCTCAGAAAGTCAAAGGTCATAGAAACAGACAGAATGCTTAAAGAAGATGTAAACAAATTCCAAGTTAAAAGTGCATAGTGGTGGTCATTTTCAAGAAGAAATTTGGCAGGAGGATATTCGTAGGAATTAAAGTTAATGTTGAACAGAAGCAGAGCCTGAAAAAAAAAATCTGTAAATAAATCTAGGCTTGGCCACTTCCACTGCATCAGACTAGCGCAGACCAGGTAGAGAACGGGAAGGCAGAACTGGAAGATAATTAAGTCTAGTTCAACTTTGACCAAACTTGAACCCATTCCTTGGCAACAATGCCACATGTCTCTTAGCTTGGGTTGTATTTTGTGAAAATATTAAAATGAAAGGGAAATACGCATGTTATTGACAGAATCACAGAAATATAAGCCTTTGTATTCTAGTGTGGGTAGGTTTATCATTTTCAACAAATCTTTTTAAAATCCCAGGATAAGGAATATACCTGCACCTATGTTAAATGTAAATCATTTGACCATTATATGCAATGTCTTTGTGTCTAGAGAGGTAAACACTACCAATTTCAGAACACTGACTCAACACAGCTTTCATCTTTTGTTATTTGTTTCAAGTTAGACAAACATAACAAAGGAATCAATGCTTTTAAATAAAACAAATGACTTCTGAAAACAAATTCTGCTCCTAAATCAAGAGACTTTCAGGTATAAATCAAAGGTCAGCTTCGACACTATCCATTCTATATGGTGTAGAGACTTTGAAACTCATTATCCTGATACAGCAGTTCAAAAAAATACATATTTGAGAAGACTTCAAGGGTCCCATGTCTCTCCAGTGTTTAGAAAGCTGCAAATTGTTAAATCTGGAATTCCTCCCAAGATTTTAGAGTGGCAGGTGTGCACTGCTGAAGATCAAGGAAATCAAGACAGATTTGGGTAGTGCACATCAGACCAGACAGCCAAATTAAGGCAATGAAATAGATAACAACAACAGCCAAAAAAGATTGAACTGAAACAGGCACCAGCATACACACAGACTATCACATGCTTAGTCAGAAAAGATGCTGGTGAGAGCAGCAGGGGTCACAAAAGGGTGACAATGGAAATGAACTGAGAAAATAAATTCAAGGACAAACATCTAAAAATAGAAATGGACATGTGATTTTTATGTGATCTCAAATACTCCCGCCCTATTCTAACAGGTGCTTTTTCATAAAAGCATAGCACTTCAAAGCCCAAAAGGAATCTCCAGCTACATGGGAACATTCAAACAAAGTTGAATTCTAAAGTGCATCAGAACCAGCAGCGACCGACCTTGTCTCTGCCTAGCGCTTCACACATCTCCTTGAGGGACCAGAAGGCTTCCATGCCTCCCATTTAGAACTTCATCTAAGGCTTGTGACCTGGTGCTTTACGAAAAGAACACCACTCACACGGAAAATTCTAAAAGAAGCCAGTTAGGAGACTTAAAAATTGGTAGACTTTATGAAGCCCAATCAAACAACTAAAAAGTTACAAACAGACCCAAGTTATAGTACACTGGACAGTAAAACAACTCATGATAGCTGATGATTAAATTCCCTGACCACTGTTCAATCAGAAAGACCTACTTACCGAGTAAACTTGCCACAATGGAGACCAGCCCTGTTCCGGCTCCAATTTCAATCACGTTTTTGTCAGTCATATTATACTGCTTTGCATTTGTTTCCAGGAAATAGCAGAGAACAAGGGCCTATAGAAGTTTAAAAAAGAAAGATGTGGTGCTGAGCAAGTAGTAACAGAAAGTGAGATTAAATTCAATTAGATGAATATGCCGCTAATGTGATGCTACGTGTGCCCAAGGGAGCATATGAGTGCATTTGTGTGTATACACACATCGCTCCAAGAAAGTGTCAGATGTATTTCCTCTGAAAGGTCAACATTTTGGCTAGAAAAGGGATTTGGGAGTTGCTGGGAAAAAAAGAGAAATAACTAAAAGTATATAATTCAGTTGTTTAGATTTGATAATCTTAAAGGAAAACCTTCTAATACCACTGGTCATTTTTTTTTTCTTGAGACAGAGTCTCACTGTGTCACCCTTGGTAGAGTGCTATGGTGTCACAGCTCACAGTAACCTCAAATGCTTGGGATCAAGCAATTCCTTTGCCTCAGCCTCCCTGAGTAGCTGGGACTACAAGTGCCTGCCACAACATCTGGCTATTAGGCCTGGGGCCAGGTTCAAACTCACGGCCCCCGTGTATGTGGCTGGCGCCTTAACCAGCCGAGTTAACTACGGGAGCCAAGCCAGACCACTGGTCATTTCTAAGTAAAGGGCATGATTAGGGCAGGATTACGGCAGGCAATGGTGGTGGGGCCACTATACCTTTCATGGGATGGTTGGTAAAGAAGTGGGGACCTTTCAGAATATTCTGCATGTGATACTTATAGATTTCATTATAATTATTTAGCTGAAATGGAACCAGAAAAATGGGAAATACAACCTTTTACTATTCCAAACTCATAAAAAACTGAAGGAATTAAAAACATTATTATTCTTACAAATACCAATAAAGTCAGAACTCGAATTAATTGGGGGAAACAATTTCCTAATGACACAATTTCTAAAATTCATTGTTATTTGAGGTCATGAAATAAGATTATGCAACCTATTTTCTTCTTCAAAGTAGAACGTACTAATGAACCTAACTGGCTGGAAAATAATGAGGATGTAGCAAATTTTATGTGAAATTATACCGATGGCCAAACAACAGCACCATAACAATCCGTGGCTTCAGTAATCCGAATCTCATGACCAAGAAAACGAAAGCCTTCCCAGGGAGTGGTTGTTATCAGAGTGGGAATGAAACATCTTGCCATGATCTCTGCGACCACCTGCTTGTCATCATAATCTTGTCTGATCTCTGAAAGTCAAAAACAAAAAAGGCAATGGCTGTTAATAAATCCATGAAAAAGATGGCCCTGATGGAAACACAGCATTTCTACTTAGTCTAAGCTACTTCTGAATAATCACTGACTTTAGATAAAATACGTAATAAGATAAACTATTTGAAATAACTGAAAAGCTAACATTTCATGCATCAGGGTGGTAACATCTTTCTGATTTGTACTGAAGTTGAAATAACCACTATCCATTTGTGCTACATAAAACAGACAATAACTGGTAGACATTTTTAAGGCACATGTATTGAGGACCACCAATCACTTCATTAGGATAAGAGAAAGAGTAGTGGTTCGGCACCTGTGGCTTAGCAGCTAGGGCGCCAGCCACATGTGCTAGAGCTGACAGGTTCGAACACAGCCCGGGCCCACCAAACAACAGTGACAACTACAGCCAAAAAAATGGCTGGGCATTATGGTGGGCACCTGTAGTCCCGGCTACTTGGGAGGCTGAGGCAGGAGAATGGCTTGAGCCCAGGAGTTTGAAGTTGCTGTGAGATGTGATACCTCGAACTCTACCAAGGGTGACATCATGAGACTGTCTCAAAAAAAAAAACCAACAAAACAGAGACAGAAAGAGTAGTGATGGAGTATGTAATCAGAACTATTTGGCTATACACCAGGTACAGTGCTAGAGGCTAGATGTGCAGTAGCTGCCAGACAGACATGGGAAAACTTCAAATTCATGGACACATTTTATCTGCTCTTCAGCAATGTCGGTAGTATTTCACAACATCCCCATATAGAATTACTGGACTGGATGAAAGTTTTTCCAAAGTGCCCCCAACACACTTGGCTTTGACGGTTCCTGGACATTCCTTTCTAATAATTGGTATGTTCTCAGCTCTGCCCTGATGCATGTTTTCATGATTTGTTGGACTGATGATATTGAGTATGATCAAATTTTCAGATGATAGAAATGTGGTAAGCACCACAAGGATGCTAGAAAGCTGTGATCAAAAATCTTGAGGAGGTGAGGGTGGATCGGACTTAACAATGTGAAATTTTAAAAAGGTAAGTGTAAAGATGGTATTTAGTCTGAGTTTGGCAGCATTATTTGAAAAGGAAAACAGATACAGAGATTTAATTGTTTGCGAGCTCAGTATGAGTCCAAAGGATAAAACAACCATCAAAAAAGCTATTAGACCCAGGCCACGTGGACAGTAAAATTTCCAAATAAGGGAATGTTCTGAGGAAGTCCCACTTTAAAGAGATACTAAGAAATTATAGAAACTAACAGGTGATAAACTTTAAAACTCAACCTTTTGAGGGGGACTATTTAGGGAGATCAACATGTTCATTATAAAGAAGAAAAAATCTGAGGGAACATAAGAGATATAGTAAATTTTGAGGAGTAGGAAATAGATTGTGTGTTTGTGTGGCCCACTTAGAATCCAGACAGAACCATGCATTCTCCAAAGAACTCCAGCTTAACCTCACCCCACAGGAAGGGTCCAGCCCACCACCCAGCTCCATCCTACTGCAAACATTGACTCTTTACACAGACATAGAGAAAACAAAGATCAAAAAAAATTGCTCTATCAGCAAAATCCATCTTTTCTGGTATTTTTCTCTGTAATTTTTAGATAACTGCATGCGTTCACATTTAGGAAGGGCTCTGAGAACCAATAATCTCAGTAATATGTTTTACTTGAACTTTAACTTTCATTTCACTATATGTACTTGCTTTGCTAAGATGGAGGGGGCCAGGACAGGGTAAGGTTTGCTGAGGAAGTTCTTTAGGGAAAAGCAGAGAACATTAATTGCTTCCTTGACCTTTAGCTGAATTTGTCCCCTTGGGCCTCCTTGCACACTACTTGTAAATGTAGCCCTTCTCTGACAAGTCACCTAAGGTATCAGGGATTAATAGATGTTAGAGCACACTAAATCCCAGGGGCATCTTGGAAAGTTCCAGTCTTTAATATAAAAACTTTGCTTGTGAATATTTACTCATACAAGCTGACATCTTTGACTTTACCTGTTCTTTTAAAGGTTAGTTGGCCTGATTAATGCTGCTGTCCTAACAGATACAGAAGGATAACAAACGAATTCCTGACTTTTGACTGTGTCTTTCTTAATAAACCAAGTTACTCATTTTCTTTTAAGAATGACTATATCTTTACCTTCATAAGGAAGTGAGTTTAAAATACACATGAATATATCATAATATCTAAAAATTACTTACACTCTTAAAACAAAAAACCTTAAAAGAGATCGCAAGAAACACTTGCAATCACTGTTAATTTCATATATATATATATATTCTAAAAAGAGCACAACTCTATCAACCATAAATAGTAAAGCAAAACTAGTTGTATACCTAGGAGGATCATGTATCACAGAAAACATTATCAGGTTGAGTAAAATTAACAAATAATATTTTATACCAATATTCTCTTTTGAATTTAAAGATTGTAAGAATACTATAGGCATCCTATAAGAAATATCCCTCATGAAAATTAGCATAATTTGTGGCACAAACCCAAAATATGCTGTACTGACCTGCATAAAATAATCTGCCTAAAGGGGGTTTGCTCTTTAAGAACCACACTGATAAAATGATCGAGTTACTTAAGGAGTAACAAATGACAATTATAATAAAATTTCTTTATGATAAGAAAACATAATTTGTCTAGGTATAATATGTGGAATTTTAAAAGAAAAACACACATATGCAATTATTTTCATCTTAAAACTTTGGGTGCTATTTTCCAACACAAGCTTCTATTTAAAAATGTTGAGGTAACAGTTTCAATAGTAATTATTCATTTAAATCAACTAACATGTTTAATATTAAGTTGTAGCAATGACTTCAGTGTTGCTAATAAGAATCTCTAAACTATTACCTAATGGAAAGAGCTGCATTATGATAAAGTCATTCCTAGAAAGGCCCCATGGTCATAAAAGGAATCTGTTCTCCAGTTTACAAAGAATATGTCCTAGTATGCTTAGTTATTTGTTGAAGATGGAATTGGATCTTGAGAAGATTAATGAATTTAGAAGACAGTCTTTGGTTTTTAGTTAGGATCTGAAGAGCAATTCTGTGCAAAAATTAATAGCCCTTTTTGAAAGTGCTGACAGAAGTTTATATTTGTAACATCAGCCTTCCTCTCCCTGTCTTTTTCTCATCTGTTCACTCATCATTAAACATTTTCTGAGTATGAAAAAAAAAAATTAATAGCCTTATCATACAAAAGAATTCAAATATACATTCTAAGGAATAATTTTTCCACATATAGTCTGTCTTTGTTATCCAGATTCAGCTCCAGGACAAATAACTAAAACTGGGAAAAAGTTTACATAAAATGCTGTATCCTGGCTTCCCAATATCAAAAGTAGAAAACTTCTGACACCTTTGCCTTTAGATAAAAGCTATATACTATAATCTTAGGATATTATTTTATTGATGAATTTAATATTAAAACAGACTATAAATAAAACATAATCAAGACATTGGATCACAATCATGTTGCTATCTTGGACTTACCTATTTTAATGCTTTTTGATACAAAAAAAGCCTGAACACCATTTTCCTGCCATTAAATCTTTGCTGATAGTGAATAAAATCTACCAGGTGTTCTTGTTCTCCTGAGAATTAAAGGGGTTTCAAGTATGAAGTGAAAATTAGCAAGATTCTGCCACATTATGATGATAATTTTCTTAAGAGGAAAATTCAATGGTAAATTGACTTTGCTGCTAGATTACAGAAAGCCTTCAAAAAAGAGAGGCTTTGTCTATACTCCCCTCCTTTATACATTTAAGATCAATAATAGCAATAATAAAGGAAAGGGTCAGATCACATAAATACAACAAAAGAAAAAAATCCAACTCTTTAATAGCTATGACAAGCGAATTCAGCCTTCCACTTGAGGGCTGTCATGAAAACCTGTCAGCAAGATTTAAAGTAAAAACCCCTGTACTAACTGAAAGAGACTGTCATTCAGCTTCATCTTCTATTCAAAGACAAATGTCATGTGCTTCTCAGAAATGCCTACAGATTAAAAAGGAGAAGAAGAACTTAAAGGCATTTTCAGATTAGTAAATGGTCACAGGCTTAACCTGAAAGATACATTTCTGAACACCTCACCAATGTCTTGGGCTCTTATGTTGAAACTGACTCCTAAGTGGCTTCTACAAGTATTTTCTGTCTGCTAGTCTGCTATGTTTCAAGAATGTACAGAGGTTATAACGCTAATCAGGTAGACCAAATAATACTACATTTTATGTCTTTATAGAAGAAAGATGATGTATTCTTCTATTAAGCCTGCTTAGGATGCAAACAGAAAAAAAAATCTAAATTAGTTGTACTCAAAGTTTGCTACTGGGAGCATGGAAGGGACAGACAACTAAAGAAATGTCAGTGAAGTTTGGTAAATGCTATAAAAAAACAGACGTGGGGCACTGAAAGTTTTGAAACAGACTGTGTAATGGTCCATTTCTGGTTCACTGGTGCAAATTTCAACTTGCTCAGCTTATCAGTGTTGCTGGGAGAGCTTCATTTGGTTCCATCCGCACGTATTTTATATTTCTTGATTTTTGTGTATCTCCAAGCTTTTGTAACGAGCCAGGAATTTCTAAAATGCAATGGGAAACACCACTGGTTGTATGAAGCTGGAGAAGGATGACAAAGGAAGAGACATTGGAGCCGAGGAGCTGTTAGAAGATGAGTGGGGCTAGTGTACGAGGTGGGATTTGGGCCATTATGCTGAGAGACATAATCATCAATGCCATAATCCCAAATGATGAAATCCCCAAAGATCAAAATTCCAAAACTATAATTTTGAAAAAAAAATTTAAGTTCTTTTAAAGACAGTTATTTCCATTTTTTAAAAGATTTGAGAAACATGTAGAGGTAAGGCGTCATAGACCATGCAACAAAATAAGCAATAAACATGCATAGTTTTGCAAGCATGAACACATGTGTACTAATAGTCACACAGATATGATAGTTATGAGCAGACTAATCATTCTCATAAAAGAATAGCTTATGTAATTGCAGACATCTGAAATACCCTGATGGATAACCTATATGTTTTGATCAAAAACCCAGACAGAGCTAGGCACGGTGTTGGTACCTGAAACCTAAACAGAGCCAGGCATGGTGTTGGTGCCTGAACTACATGGGAGGCTTAGGCAGAGCCCAGGAGTTCAGAGGCCAGCCTGGGCAACATAGTGAGACCTATCTCTAAGAAGAAAAAAAAAATTTTTTTTAAATATTTAAAAACCCACGATGGGCATATTTACACATTTGCCCAAAGAGCTGAAAAATTTTATCTTTCACAAATGCAGAGGTACAAAAAGGACATCGTTTCACTTATTGAGGATGTTTTGACATTTTTGTGTACACACACAAAAGTCAACATTAAAATTATTCATTTTAATGGAGTGGGATTTGTGAAAAATACAACAAATGAGAACTAAGAGTCTTAACATGATTTACACCTCCAGTATTGGAAATGACGCAAAGATTAATTACATAACATAGAGAATGATAAAGAATAATGCTGACAATTTAAAATAGTGAGGGAAAAACTAAAAAAGAAAAAAACTGAAAATAAAATTTGACATATAAAAAGTAAATTACAGGGATGGATTATGAGTAATTGCATGTAGGTAGTCCGTACAAGTGGCCAACTTTCACGGCCAGTGACTGTACTGTGAAGTCTTGCATCAAGATAAACAACTGCTTTTTGCATTTACGGTATGGCTCTCCTGGGAAAATACATTCACACTGATTTTCTACATGGTTCTGCTCTTTTTGAAATTCTTCTTCAATTCAGTATATGCTGACAAGAGCATTCCCTATTAAATTTTCCCATCTTCTGTGCAATGCTCCTGTGTTGCTTTGAGCACACTGAAATCCATTCTACATGTGCTCATAAACGAACCACAGATTTGGCAAAAATGATGCCAGTGATCAAAAGCAACACCACTGAGTATCTTCCTGTCCTACTGTGCTCATAATTATTTTCAAACCAGTCAGTGACTTTGTTGGCTTCTTCAGGCAACTGTAGCTTTCATCCTGGAACTCCATCAGCTGGGAAGAATGTCAATGCTGACACATTTTTAAACTGAACTTTTCCTCATTACCTTATGGTGTGGCTAACTCACTCATCTGAATTTTCCAACAAATGTTTTGGGCTGAATGTTAAAAACCTTGAAATTCACTTTCAGAAGCCTGGATCACACCTAATTCCACATCTGTCATTATGGTTTGGGAATTCAATTAGACAGTAGGGACTTCAGACTTTAGAGAGTTTGGTCTTTTGGGATTTCAACCTCTGGGATCACGTCACTTAGGATTATGTCTTTCAGGATTAAAACTGACACCATACAAAGTGCATGTTTGGTCTATAGAAAATATGCCTTAAGAAATAGGTTGAGATTAAAGTTTATGTGCAATGTTGACCTTTGTTCTACAGGTGTGGGGGAGCCATTCAAGGTTGTTAGAACAGGAGCTGACATGATCAGACTGGATATTTAAGAACTATATCTGGTGGTAAAGGTTGAAGGACTGGTGACCTTGGAAGCCAGTTACAAGGCTATGGCAGCAATCTAGCTGGGAAACCAAGAGTCTGGTGAAGGCAGCAACCTTGGGTCCAGGAGCCAACTGTGCATTTGTGAGTTTTTGCAGTGTGCCTCCCTTGGGGCAACAACTGACATCTAAACTTGACACTCAAATCTGAGTTTTAAAAACATCTGAGGTAGATTGGTTTATTTAAGAGTTATTTGTATTCAACATGTAGAATTAGCATTTATATGTGCTACAGTACTTTGACCAGCACAGGCAGCCTCCGAGTTAGGGACCACCGGACTTACGCCATTCTGTACTTACAAGCGGGCTTCAAAGACCCTCATAGGGAGAATTTGTAATTAAATAATTAAATTAATAATTGGGGAACTAGTCTCTTCCATGCATGTAAATAAACCCCCAGGGCAGAGCAGCTCACTGGCACAGCATCTATCTTCTCTAGATAGAGAAGCAACTGATGAAAACACCAGAATAGGGAGAATCAGGTATTCTAGAACCAAGAAAGTTCATCACAAAGAATTAGCTGAAGCCTTTTATTTCACTTAAACAGGATTTGCTAAGATTCTAACACTGAGCAGTTTTCAGAGGTTCACCGTACAGTTAATGAGAACATCAGCTGCTACAAGGCCACTTAGGATGAAAAAAAGGGAAGGGCTGTGCAAACAACCATAGGAGCCTTTTCCAAGAAGCCAGCTTCAGTGGTAGGCTGCTCTCCTCTCCCAGCAACAGGATCCAACCCTGGTTCTCCAGCACCCACACCATCCTCTCCATCATCTTCTTCTTCTTAATCTCAGGCTACATCTTGACTCAAAAAAGTGCTCCCCTCTAGTGAGCAAGACACTGATGCAACATTAAGTGAGTGACAACTTTTAATATCTTTCTATGAAATTTCTCTTGTCTCCTATCTAAACTTTTTATATGACTTTCTTTCTTTTTTTTTGAGACAGAGCCTCAAGCTGTCACCCTGTGGCATCACAGTTCACAGCAACCTCCAACTCCTGGGCTCAAGCGAGTCTCTTGCCTCTGCCACCCATGTAGCTGGGACTACAGGTGCCCGCCACAATGCCCGGCCATTTTTTGGTTGCAGCCGTCATTGTTGTTTGGCGGGCCCAGGCTGGATTCAAACCCGCCAGATCAGGTGTACGTGGCTGGCGCCCCAGCCCGTTGAGCCACAGGCGCCAAGCCATGACTTTCTTTATGTTCTGTTTGATTTAAAAGAAGGACTACAATAGTTTCTTTAACAAACTATTACAATACAGGGCTATTATTATTATTATTATAGTATTAAATTCTATTATTACCACATGAGCCACTGTAGTATTGTTGTTGTTATTAGTATTACTGTATATGCACTGTTCACCAAGAATCTGAATTACATACAAATCTGGCCTAAGGATGTTCTCACAAAAGCATCTCTTCTGCAACCCAGGGACCACCTGTGTATTGCTTCAGATTGTAGTTTGACAGGTTTCTTAAACAGTGAAAGAATTACTCAAATTTCTTCTTCATATATTAATGCAATATTTTTATGTCCAACCCTGCAAAGATTCATGAAGATCCTCCTAAAAGATGTTCATATGATACCTTGACTAGAACAATCTGTTAGGTTCTGAAGAGGGTCAACTGACTGATGACCAGAAACACAAACAAGATCATCACTAATAAGCAAATTTATGTCCATCCAATTGGCTAAAATTATAGTTAATTCACTCATTAATTCACTTATTGAATACCTGGGCACTGAATTTGAAGACAGACCAATATATAAGTGCTGAAATAGAGATTTAACTAAACAACTCAAAAGTAGAAAGTTCTACATCTCAGAGAGTTTGGGAGAGAATTATCTTAGCCTTGATGATTTTGAGTATGCCAGTCAAATAAGAGAAGGGAAGACACACAATACACAGGAACCAGCATGTGCAAAAAGCCCACAAAAGACAAAAAGTCCCTGGATCAACTTTCTGATCTGAGAAACTCTAAGAACCAGAATGTAAGTGGGGAACAGTAGCACGAGATAAAACACATAACACCATGCTAAAAAAAAGTCTTGGTTTTATCCTATAAGAAATAATGAGGCACTGAAGAATTTTAAGCAGAAGATGAATGTGACAAGATTTGAATTTTTAAAAGATCATGCAGGTTACAGTGTGGAAAAAGAACTAGAGAGGGTAAAGAAAGAGAGTTGGTCCCAGATGAGACAACCAATTAGAGGGCAGTTTATGACAATCAGGAGAAGAATTAATAAAGACCTGGATCAAGGCAAGTGATGCTCAAAATGGGACAGGGGATATAGAAACTTATCAGGAATCTAAAAATCAGTTGTCGTGTGATGAAGGGTGTGAAGAAGAGGAGGAAGAACTGGATGATTCCAGGATACTGGGGAGCCTATGGCATTGCTAGAAACTGAGAGAGAAAATATATGCAGAGGGAAAAATCAGCGAAGAAAAATGATTTTTAATACACACTAATTTGTGATATAACATACCCGTCATGGAGGTGTCCAAGAACCTGCTACAAGAACTAGCTGCCTGCTACAAGAACTAGCGGCCTGTGCTGCCATCCCAGCCCCCAGAGACCACGCTCGTCCTTGTTGCCTACTGGAGGAGACCCCTGTGGTGGGCAGCCTTTGCCCAGAGATTCCCCACCAACCCATTCAAGACTTTCCAGAACTGTGGTCAGCTGAGGATCTTCAATCTAATCTGTCCTCCTCTCACGGCCATTGGACCTGTGCTAGGATCTGATGGTCCTCCCTTCCTACTCCCACTCCTTTTTATTCTCCACAAATATCTCCCCTGACACATCCTTTACACACTTAATCCCACTTTGGAAGATGCTCCCATGCAGACGTCATGCAGGACCCAATAGACACAGGGCAGTGGGTAGGATAATGAGTAAGCAAGTGGAGTGACAAATGTGGGAGTCTCTGTGCACAGGAATCACTGAACCTTGGGTGAAGATGAATTTTCTCCAAAGCTACAGACCCTTGAGAGACCCCAGTACTTCATAACCTATTGGTGCTAACAGCTGGAGATTTGGGGTTGGCATGAGGCACACAACATTGGATATTTGGAATAGGTAATGTGCATGAGGTTTTGGATACCTTAGATCATAACGTAGCATTAGAAACATATTCAGAGGAATTTTTGGCACCCACCACTGTCCTAATTTTAATTTGTGTATAAATAAGTGACATCCTATAATTCTTGGATCTTCACGCCAGTGCTGCAATATGAGCGATGGGTTTGTTCCATCCTTTCCAAGCACAAGATACTAAGTATAAAAGAGGACAGGAAAAGTCAACATCGTTCAGTACTTGAGAACTGAGTGTTCCTCCACTTTGTAGAAGGCTTTGGAACAAAATGCCATCTGACTCCGTTCCAACCACACGCACTTAATCCTCCTAGCACTGTGCTTGTGAACATATTGTTAAAGCCTTAATTGGATATAAAGATGATTAAGGGGTGCGTTTGTTCATGTTGTAAAATATTTTAACACTAGTTCTGTCCCAACCTTACCTTGAACTTCTTCCAGTTCCTTTGTAATTTGCCAAATTATCATGCACACAGTTGAAACCAAGAATTGTTACTAATGGTAATGAGAATGATGCAGTTTTATTCTTAGATCACACAGAATTGCATCTTCATTCACATCACCTAAATGGCTGGATTCTCTAAGTGATTACAACACAAGTGTTTAGGTTTGCAAGAATGGCTATAGTAAAACTATTCATGTTTGAGCCATGTAGGTTGCCAACAGTGGGCATACCCCCAGCTCTCTTGGCCTAAAGATATGCTCACCTAGGTAGAATCCACCTGGTACAGCCAAAAAAGGAAAAACAAATAATATAGGTTTTTTGTAAAACATGTATAGTGCATGTGGATAAGGAGAGAGAGAAAGAAACCAAAATAAACAGATTTTCATTACAACTCCTCTCCAAAAAGATGGTAACTCTTCTTGTCTGTCAAGAGTATATGTCTGTACTTTTAATCTCAGACAATGAGGATAGTTATGTTACATAATCCATGTAAAGTCACACTTAATATTTAAGATTATATAAAACTGGTGAGCCAATTTCAAATGACCACCCTCATGGTAGGATTCAAACTTAAATTTAATCTTCATATCCAGAGGTCAAACTTCATTATGTGTTTACCTATAATTAATAGAGGAACTGTAAACATAGCTAGAGATGTTGTTTATAACCTATATTTATCTTCATCCAAGCATTAGTAAAAATTTATAGCTTTTGCATAAAACTATTTTCATCTCTCTTACAAGCTTCTTATTTGAAATGAAATAACTTAGATATCACAATCATATTTTCAGTGTATAGCACTTGAGAAAAATTTATTCCACATTTAAAAATAAAAAAAAATCCTCTAAATACTTAGTAAGTCTATATATTTTATTCTCTATCAGAATTATCTTTAATATATCATCAGGACGTAACCATTATAGCAATAGACATTAGACATTATTTGAGATATTTACAGGTTAGCAAACACAAGCCAAGACATAATTTACGATTGATAAAAGTCCTAGTTCTCTTTAAGACATTAATGAATACTGAAAAGGTAAGATTTTATATTCTATTTATTGTTTATTCTATTATTCAATTTATATTCTAACTGCCTTCTCAGAATTGGTCAAGTTACATAAAAATGATTTACCTTTTTGAGCTTCTGGATCCATCGGATGATGAATAGATGGCTATACATGGATGTTTTCTTGATAATTTCTTGAAAACTAGACAAGTACATTAAAATATCAAATGATAACAATTAATTTTTATATGTGCATTAAGTGTTTTTATATTTACTTAGTAAAGTTTAACCAAATATACCAGAAAAAATTATATTAAAACATCATATATTAACCAAGCATGGTTTAACAAAGACCATTCAAACACTATTTAGTACAAATCAAAAATAGGACAAAGATTTCAGAGTCAGATATTTTAGAAACTACTAGAGAAGGAAAATATATTCTTCACCAAACACTACCTCAGCTGTACCAGTGAAAGGCATCGTCTTCAAGTTGACCAGGAATATAACAGTCCTAAAATGTAAGTGATTAAAACCTTGGAAAGAAATTTCACTTGTCCCCAGAATGCGTCATTAGCCAGTCTGCAGCGTCAAACTGACCAGCAGATGGTCTCTTGAGTAGCTTCTACGTTAAAGAGTACAACTTGACCCAGAAAATATATTTAAAACTGAAGAGATTAAAGTATTTCATGCCTCACAAATAGATTATCTGAATAAGCTTAAATGAGTCAAACTTTGGCAAAGAATGACTTGATATTTTACATCTCAATTTGGGGTCATATAATAAGTAATTACTCTGTTACCACCAATTAATATCACCCTTCTTTGTTCCAAGGATCCCAAAACACTTTTCACAGCCACCTTTTTCTTTACATATGCCTCAGTGTGTTAGAAGACAAATTATTTTCCCTACAGTTTATAAATGAGGAAAACCAAAGGTTAAATCCTGCCTCTGACGTTGCAAAGCTGAAACAATACCAGAAGTGGCCACGCATTCTGTTCCCGGGTTAGACTCTCTGCCATTACAGAAAGCAGCCTGTATCACCAGTGTCTGCCTGAAGGCCAGTACGTAAATGGTCAAGTCTGAACATACCTACACGAGTGAGCTGAGTTTCTACAAGGTGAAAAGTATGATCTGTAATTTTTGTTTTGCTGCTGAGCCCTCTGGAAGCACCCACAAGACGGGCACCAAGGCACGTGGTTTGCTACTGTACACACTGGCAGCAGTCGGAGCAGGAGGGATCAGGATCCCCACAGACAACAGCTGCAGCTTCCTTCTGTGCCTCTGGTTACACAGCAGTGAAGCTGGATTAAAGGGACTGATGAGCAGCAGAAATAGACCCTGTGAGTGTCTCACGGACAGAGCTAGAACTAGTAAGTGAATAAAAGCCACTCCTGCAAGTGACGACTATTTGGAGGAAGCCATTCAGCCTTTAACTCAGATGCCAAGAGTTACTCTAAGACTCCATGATGATCATGGCCTCTGAAGCAGAGGTCACATATTTTTCATGCCACCTGTCTGCATGTTTTCAGAATCTGACAACCACACCAGAACATGCACAGCCTCACTCTGCACCTGGGAATCAGATTACTATGATTGCTTCCTGTTCAGACTGCATGGGCAGGCTGAGGGTACACAGCCATCTGTGCACCTGCACACGTGCATAGGTGTGTATCTCAGGTCGCACAGAAACTTCCCAGGTCGCAGAAAACATTCTTAATAGGAGAGATACTAGAGGTAACAAAACCAAGCACTATGGTAAAATTAAATGTAGGATTTTTGAGTACAGCTTCTAAGGAATACTTTATATTCTATGATGTGTATACACAGTTGTGTAGGTCATTTTAATATCCTAGAAAGAACTAGGAGTTGAGAAGCTTGATTCTAGTTATTCCTGTGACTTTAGGATATTTACTTACTATATTTCTTGGATTGTCTATAAAAAAAATGTAAAAGCCACAAAATAAATATATGTGGGATGAATAATGTAAGGAAAAAATACATCTGGAAAGTAGTTCAAAATCCTGAAAAATGCAAACTATTATTCATAGGCAGTTAAATTGGGGCAGAGGAGACACTCTCTCATTTTGGCTTTTTTAAAAAACAAGAATAAGGAAGCACTTGAGGAATAAAAATCATGTTCAAGGATTTATTTGAAAGATCATGCAATCCTCACAGCTAGATTTCTTAAGAAGGAGAATCCCTAAATCAATCATTTTAACCAGCATGAAGACAATGATCACTTCCGTTACACTGATCCGTTTAAGAAGTATTATAGAGACTTCTGCCTCCAGCTATAAGGAGCTTATAGCAGACCTCAGCTTCTGTTATGAACCTAAAAAGCAGATTTTTAAACACACAGGTGTGGGCTCGGCGCCTGTGGCTCAACGGGCTAAGGCGCCAGCCACGTACACCTGAGCTGGTGGGTTCGAATCCAGACCGGGCCTGCCAAACAATGATGGCTGCAATCAAAAAATGGCCAGGCGTTGTGGCGGGCACCTGTAGTTCCAGCTACTTGGGAGGTGGAGGCAGGAGACTCGCTTGAGCCCAGGAATTGGAGGTTGCTATGAGCTGTGATGCCATAGCACTCTATCCAGGGTGACAGCTTGAGGCTCGGTCTCAAAAACAAAACAAAACACACACACACATGTATGCCTCTGTGAGAAAGTACCAGAGAGTCATCAAGGCAGCCAGGAATTCCATGCATTGTGGATTCTTAGTGAAAGGAGAGAGGGTGAGAAGCCAGAAAGAAGGGTGGCAAGAATCCTAGCAAGGCCTCAGGCAGTCTCAAAACTGGGGAGATGAGAGACCTGTGTTTGGGGCTGGGCGCAGTGGCTCACACCTGTAATCTCAGCACTTTCAGAGGTTGAGGAGGGCGGACTGCTAGAGTCCAGGAGTTGGAGATCAGCCTAGGCAACATAGTGAGATTCCATCTCTACAAAACATAAGAAAAAATAGGCAGGTGTGCTGTGCACACCTGTAGTCCCAGCTATTCAGGAGACTGAGCTAAGAGGATCATTTAAGCCCACGAGTTCAAGGTTGCAGTGAGCTATGAAGACACCATTGCACTCCAACCTGGACAACAGAGCAAGATTTGTTAAAAATTAAAAAAAAAAAAAAGACTTGTACTTGTGTTTGAGACTGGCAAGGCAGCTAAGAATTGAGGATTCATGATCCCAGGAAAAAGGGCCAGGGAAGTAAGCTTGACACCACTGATTTTTTTGACAGCATTTACTGTTTAAGCTGTCAATAAGCTGTTTAGAGCAAGAGATTAATTTATGAAGTATTAAGTGGCAAAAAGCAGGGACAAGCTCAAAAGGAGAGCAACATCCCAGAGAAAACCCAGAGTCTCAATGGGTACTCTAGTAATGGGGAGAAACTAGAATTCGGGGTCTGACAAACATTGCATATGAGACTTCAATCTACTTGGTCCTGACCAGACTGAGGTGATCTTCCCTATGCTTCCTGTCACAATACCTTCTGGAATCCTCTCTAAAGGAAGGGACAGAACATCCCTTCATATAAAACATCAGACCATGTGAGATAACTTGAAATCCTAGCATTCTGGGAGGCTGAGGCAGGTGGATTGCCTGAGCTCACAAGTTCAAGACCAGCCTGAGCAAGAGCAAGACCCCATCTCTAAAAAAATAGCCAGGCATTGTAGCAGGTACTTGTAGTCCCAGCTACTTGGGAGGCTGAGGCAAGAGGATCACATGAGCCCAAGAGTTTGACGTTGCTGTGAGCTATGATGCCATAGCACTCTACCGAGGGTGACAAAAACTCTATCTCAAAAAAATAATAAATAAATAAATAAAACATCCAGCATTCAGTCAAAATTTACTAGGCATACCAAAAAAATCAATAGAAATAAACTCATAGGTGACTTAGATATTGAGTTATATTGACTTCAAAGTCTTGACTTGACTTTAAAATAACTGTGCTCAAAAAAGTCGATACTAGAGAACTGGAATCCCTAAAAAAATGATTCAAATAGAAAGAACTGAAAAATAACAAACTCATATATTGAGTTCTTTATTTCACTTAACAGCAAATGCAGATAAAGCTAAAGAAAAGAGCAAAATGAAAGATAATTTTATAGAACATGTATATGATGGTCACCATCCTAAATTAGTTGTACATACATCAAATTGATTTGAATAATGCAAAATTTGTTTTGCCATTGGTTATTTTGAGTTAGACTTGGGTTTGGGTCACAAATTTTGCCTATTAGGTGGATAAATTTGGTAATGGTAAAGAGTATGCCTTGTTCACAGGGCAAGAGAAAAGGATATATAGTACCAAAAACTCCTCTATAAATGCTGTACTCTGGCACATGTAATCTACCCATTTCCTCTTTGTTCCTGGGCCCACAAACCAGGCAGACAGAAATTACTTTTCTGAGCATATCTAGGTGTGGTCATATGCTCAGGTTAACGAGATAGAAAAAGTGACTTTTTTTAGTTCCCCTTAACATAAAACATTCTGCTTACCCTGGACTTCGGGTCTTTCCCCTTATATCAGGTGCAGTGCAGATGGGGTAAGTAACCCAGTCTGGACCATTCAGGCAAGACAGCACCAAAGGGGACTGCTGACCCCACGACTCTGAATGACCTCAAGGTACACAACTGCTTCTCCAGCTCCAACTGGTCAGGCCGTTGAGGAAGACAGAAGTGATGGCCTAGCTCATTCAGACCACTATACACAAACATCTCTGTTAGAGCAGCTACTGCAGTGTAAAATGTAATAAATTATATATCAAAGGTAACACTAACTTTTTAGCAAAATTACTATTGTCCCACCTGCATATATGCAGGAAACTCTCAAATACAAGTCACTTTGAAAAATGGGAATAACATGAAAAAGTTAATGCTCCTGTCCTCCCATTCCCCCCAAATGTCCTGCCTCAAATAACTCCAGAGACAAGAAGCATTACGAAAACATCTGAGTTGATGCGGTAGTCACCCGTGACTCTAGGACACGGCTCAAGAAGACGTTAGTGGCGGAAGAATGAACAGGCAAAGGAAAGCAGCTGCTGTAGTCCGAGGATGGGAGAAGTGTGGCTGACAAGTAAATGTCAATATAAACGGGAGCCTAAAAAGCACACCTGAGAGTCAAGGATTGTTAGAAATTACCTATTTGTATTTTGTTATCATTGAAGATTCGTAATTTGAAGGCAGAGGGAGGGATCAGGGAAGATGGAGGTAACTAGAGATGTCAAAAAGACACAGCCTTGGCAGGTTCAAAGTAACTGGCTAGTACTATCCTCAGGTCACTCTTAATTCTAGGCAATCCACAGTTTGAGAGTGGTTCCAGTGAGGGGTCACAGCAGGAGACATCTTAAAATAATCTTGGCTGGCCAGGCTGAACAAACACCTGTGTCAATAGCAATCAGCCTCTGCAAGCCACTCCCAAAGCTGACCCCTACACCAGGGCACCCACCTGAGCCTCCAAATCCATCTACACAGAAGGCAGCTCCTGACAAGGGGGGCAGGTGAAAAGTCAGACATTACAGCACTGAGGTTCCCATAGTTAATGCTCACAGGTAGAAAGATGCACCCCACTTGGCTTTCCTAATTATTTGCTAAAACCACAGCAAACATCTTCACATATACTCCAGCAGTGAGGTTCCCCCCTGCTAGCCTTTTAAGTGGAGCCTGAGGGAAAATGGAAAGCAGTGGGGAGCAGAACTAAACAGTGGTGTAAAACTGCCACATTTGGAGAATGAGAAACGCGGATATCTTTCTGCCAGGCCTGAAAGGCAGAGGGAATGCACTCTGAGAGTGAGGGTGAATCGATATAAATCCTTTTTATCTTTTTTAAAATGTGGCGCAAAAGCAGGAAGATAATGGAAACATGAAGAGACAGAGCCTGTGAATCTGAGCAAGTAATGAAATAGAAAACACTACAAAAATGTAACATATTGGAAAATAAATAACTGCCAAGTTTAGCATCAATATTTTTAAAAATCATGAACTAAATACAAATACTGTGCAAATACATTTAATTTTATTATGTCTTTATAACAAATCATTAGAGAATACATATTTATATTGTCTATATTTAATTATAGAAAATACATATTTTTTTAATTAGGTTTTCCTTTTTCTTCTCCTTGCACTTCTCGGTTTCCCTCTTCCCTTCCCAAACACAGATCTGGCCGTCACAAGGACGGTCTTTGCTTTCTCTCCATCATCGTCACTAGAGCTGCCCGTCGTCACACCTCCATCCTTTACATGAGTCTCTTGCACGGAGTTTTGCAGATCTGGAGACCTGATTTTTGACTCTTTTTCTGCTTTTTTCCTTTGAATGTTCACTACAGATAAACCTTCAGCATCCTCACTTGAAGATGCATCAGATGATTCTGAGAGGTAGGTCTCCCCCAAAAATCCACCACATTTATTCTCTCGTTTGGAATCCGAAAACCTCTTTCTTTTCAGGTTTGATGACTCTTTTAATTTATTAGCTGTGCTTTTCTTCTGGGTTTTTCCTTTTGCCTTATCAAGTAGCTCAAATTCTTTCTCCATAGCAGCAGAAACTGCTTCTATTTCACTGGCTGCTTCTTCTCTTTCTTTCCTTAGCATACATGTCACAGCTCTGTTTAGTCTCTGGCTCTTAATACGTTTATTAGCATCTTGTTTCTCCTGTTGAGCCACTCTAAAAAAAGAATCAATTCGGAGCTGTGTCTAAAAAAATAAAATAATAATAATAAATCAGACAAGTAAATAAAGCTTCCAAACCAAATCAATGAGCTCAACCTGGGTCACTCACATCAATTCTGTCAAAGAATAATAATTCTTTTTTTTCTTTTTTTGGCTGGGGCTGGGTTTGAACCCACCACCTCCAGCATATGGGGCGGGCGCCCTACTCCTTTGAGCCACAGGTGCTGCCCCAAGAATAATAATTTATTGTCTCCCCAAAGTCAGTTCTCTTTGAGCAGCACTTGTACCCAATCTGTCCTCTAAGTCCACATCCTGAATGAGAAATCTCTTCTTTGATACCCAAAGAGTGAGAGTATTACATGTTTTCTGTAGCCAAACAAATCATCTTCTTTCAGAGCAACACAATTCTGTGGGATCTGTTTCTAAATCCTACCACATCCTTCTTTTCAACATTATCATCACACAGTACCTTGAGGAGGCAAGTTCACAGTCTATACTGGGATCAGGAAGAAATATTCATGCCTTTTGTCCAGCAAACTTACTTTTAGGAAGATACTCTTAAAAAGTAGTTACATAGGGAGAAATTTGCATGCCTAAAATGTTTATCACAGCATCATTTATAAAAATTTGAAAATTAAAGGACCAACTGAACAAATTAATTTAAATGTCTTTGAGAAAATGTAATCTGGTCATTCAAAATTATGAAAACTATGAAATACATAGAAAATATCTTACATTAATAAGTGAGGGAAGGATTAGCTATAACAAGTTGCATTTCTGTGTGGTAAAATTATTTATGTGGGAAAATAAAAGAAAATAAACCTAAATGTTGACATCTTTGTTAGAGAAAGTTGAAAATGGGTAGTTTTAATTCATTTTCTTTACTCTCTAATTTTGGAAAAATAAACACATTAAGTTCTATAATGAAAAAGGAAAGAAGTATTATAACAAAACTTATCTGAAATTAAGAAACAACCAGTCACTAAGCCAAATAGCTTTCCTTCTCCATCAGTTCATGTTTTTAGGAGATAAAGCCATGAGAAAAATAGGAGAAATTCCTAGAAATCCGGTCTTAGTTTTGTTCATGCTTTTTCAAAATTAATCAAACCTAATAGAAATTGATTTAATTTAAATATGTTATCTCAAGATAAATGATCTCACTGCTGCTAAGTTATTTGTATGTATGTTTGTGGACTGTTCCCAGGGTAGAAGAAGGCTTGTTTTGTTTGAATAGTAACACACAGGTAAAGCAAAACAAAGTTACACCTGTGGGAACTTAAAAGACCCATACAAAAAGGGTCTTTTCTCCTCAAAAATCTCTCCTACTGGTAAACAGTGACTGAACTGCTACCTTTAAGGATTTATTTATACAATTGAAAAATGTTAGTTCTTGAAGAAATTTTAATGATCAGAATTGCTTTGGATAGGACTCATCCTAGGCATTTATTTATTTATATGAGACAGAGTCTCACTTTGTCACCTCACCCTCAGAAGAGTGCAGTGGCATCATAGCTCACAGCAAACTCCTGGGCTCATGCGATTCTCTTCCTTCAGCCTCCCTAGTAGCTGGGACTACAGGCATCCACCACACCACCCAGCTATTTTTAGAGGTGGGGTCTCACTCTGGCTCAGCCTGGTCTCCAACCTGTGAGCTCAGGCAATCCACCCACCTCGGCCTCCCAAGTACTAGGATTATAGGCGTGAGCCACCACGCCAGCCCATATCCTAGGCTTTTAAAAATGAAAATAACTATGAAGTAATATTTTTAAATCAAAAACACCTTAATGTGAAATCAATTATTAGACTGTCTTTTTAAAGCCAAAATGAGTAAGAAGGGACAAGGAAGTCAGCCCTAAGAGTGATAACAGAAATAAAGACAAAGTCCAGTTTTTCTCTTTTTCTATTTTCCTCTGTTCTCTTATCAAAAGTATTATAATTTCAAAATGTATGTTGGATGTCCTATAAATAAAAGCATTCACTGGTCTTTAACCACTGTCCACCACAGCCTTAGTAGGTTTATTCTTCACCCTGAACTTAGGAAAGAGCCCGCCATGATCACCTGCTGGGCACTGAGCTGCTTTAACACTGGAAACAGACATTCATCTGTCTTCGTCCTGTTCCAGCCAAAATACCGCTGACAAAACATGCAGGCAGTTAAGACTTATAAAGGTTTTGAAAGATATTTAAACAGTGATAAACAAAAAGATCCCAAGAACCCATCCTTGATTACATACCCTTTATCTCCAAAGCTTGTTGTATTTATAAAGCTTAGATTGTAAAAGAAAGGAATAACAAAACAAATCACTCCAACATAATCACCTGGCACTAGGCTCTTCGGTCCTCTAAGATAAAACATACTCAGCTCTCACTTGAAGACATCAAAGACTCATGACTATCAAAAAAGATTAACCTGGAGTAAAACAAATTTCAAACAGCCTACACATACCTTTGATTGAAAAAAAAAAAATCAATTGTAGTTTGAGTAATTCTATTGTGAAGTCTTAACTATTTATCCAAATGATTATTTAAATACATGGAAAAGAAAACCAGCAACAAAATGAAAAAAAAAAATCATCTTTTCTATTCTTTCAAAATAAATAATACTTGAGGATGTGGTTGTATCTATAAATGCTTGGTATTGTTTATTTCACGTACAGATCCTCTTTGAAAGGAAGGAATGGGAAAAAGGAATGAGAAGGAGAGCGTTAGATAAATGAGATATTAAGAAAAAACGGTCTGAATGCCTGTCCCATAAGTTTTAAACCAAACACATATTTTGGTTCCGTTATGTTTTAAGAAGTAAAAGGATATTCTCTAATTTTGTCAAGGTCAGGTTTCCCCCACAGAAACGATCCCTGGGAGTCATCCACCACAGGTTTGAGGTAAGCGTCTGCGACAGCTGGGTTAGGAAAACCAGGTGTGAGCTGCAACTTCCGTAATTTTTTTTTCACTTTGGTATCATGGGGATTTGGTCTTATCTTCGTATTTTTTTGAGCTTCATTCCACCACTCTCTGCAAGGGCGATAAGACATTATAGTTCATGCACTATACATAGAGAACTAAACTTAAAGTTCGAAAATGTAAACTAACTCCAAAGCAAATTAGATAATGTCAAGAATACTATTTTTATTTTTAATATTACTAACCACACTGTACTTAGTGATTAACAATACTTTTATTTATTGAATGCTCACTCTGTGCTCAGCACTGTGTTAAATATTTCATAAGTCCAGTAATTACACAAGCAGTGCCCTGTCATGAGCCCCACCTCACAGAAGAGGAAATGACCTCAAAAAGGAGCCTCTCAAGATTTCACAGGTGGATCGCTACAATCGGACCTTTCAATACCACAAAAGTCACAACTTCTCCGGGTCTCTCTCTCAGCAGTAAAAAAGAATATATCTATTATCTTTACTTCAAATCATATATAATAATGGATGCAAGACATGTAATAAAATGTAAAAATGCCAAGAATATTGAAAATTTTTAAAATGCAGATTTTAAATCTACATAATATATAATCTGAATTTTGGAAAAAACATAAATGGGAAAAGAAAAAGAAAACATATTTAAAATGATAAATAACAATAACAACTATTATTTTCCTGTGTGCTAAGCAATGTTCTAAGTGAAAATAGAGCTGTTCATTTTCTTCTTTATATTTTATTCATTTTTAAATTTTTTCTATGCTAATCCTGAATTATTATGTCAAGTTAAAGACAGTCGCACATTCTGACACTCCTCCATGTTGCCTCCCCTCGAGTCGGGTGGGCTCTGTGACTAACTGACCAGGGTAACACAGGAAGTGACACTGTTTCATGCCAGAGAGATGGCCCTTTCCACTTCCTGTCTCATGCTACCTTTGCTCTGCAAGCAGCCAGCATGCTGTGAGGAAGCCCAAACTCAGGACAAGGTCCAGATGGAGAGAACCAAGGCCCTCAGCCGGCAGTTGGCACCACCTGCCTAGATATGTGAGTCATCGTAAGTGGATCCTCCAGCCCACCTGAGCTGCCCCAACGTGGACATAAAACATAGACGAGATAGTCCACAAGACATGACCAAACTTCAGATTCATAAGCGAAATCAATGACTTGATGTTTGTAATGCAGTGACAGCGGCCCAGAAAAATTAATACATTTAGGGTAAAAAAAAGTGTCAAAAAAGCTAATAACAGAAACATGATCTTCACCAATTCACGCACTCAGTGGAATCTAAGAAACACATGTATCTCGTGTTCCAGTGCTTCACAAACTTTACCAGGACAGTATTAGAAACTCATCCACAGACCAGCTGTGCACCTTGCCAATGCGGGAGTGCCCTCTAGTGTTGAAAAAGACTGGCTGCAGTCTTCACTGTAGCATCAAAGGCAGAAAGGAAAACAAGTTTTCTCGTCACTTTTCAATACTATTTCCAAGTTTGCACTGGAGGAATATCTATAATTCCTACTAGGTTTACTTTTGCATTTTCATCTTTGACATAGTAAACATGACCAAAAGCTAGGACAATCAGCATAGCACATTGTGAACTCACCAAGCCCAAAAGACCACAACTCTTACAAGAAGGCCTGGCACTTAACTTAAAAATGAAAGAAGGCATGTGGTCATCAGCTGAGCTGTGTGGCAAATGTGACAGATTCGAAGGATGAGCGCCCAGGCCAAGGCAGTGGGGTAAGAGGGGAGGGAAAATGTTATTTCTCTATCCCAGCTATTTTGCAGCTATTTGGGAATTTGAGTCCCAGTATTTTCAGATATCTTTTTCCTCTCAAAAGAGTTCATATTTTATTGTAAAATCTCTCCAAATGGAGATATTGGTGGCCAATTCAAAATCAAAGCTCTGTAGAGCACACTGTGTAGATGAGGCTACATTCAGCCTGTAGGACCAAAGCAGCTGCACTTTCTGGAATGAGTACCTAGCCAGGGACTGGTTCAGAGATTAGAACGGAAAAGAAAGCAAGACAACATTTTCTTTTCTTTGTTTTTTTTTTTTTTTTTTTTTTTTTTTTTGAGACAGAGCCTCAAGCTGTCACCCTGGATGGAGTGCTGTTGCATCACAGCTCACAGCAACCTCCAATTCCTGGGCTCAAGCGAGTGTCCTGCCTCCGCCTCCCAAGTAGCTGGGACTACAGGCGTCCACCACAATACCCGGCCATTTTTTGGTTGCAGCTGTCATTGTTATTTGGCCGGCCCGGGCTGGATTCGAACCCGCCAGCTCAGGTGTACGTAGCTGGTTAGCCCATTGAGCCACAGGCACTGAGCCAACAACATTTTCAATTATACTGGTTTTCCACCCTCTTCCTACTCTTTAACTCTGCGTCATCCAGCAAAACCTCCTGAGCCAGGCAGGACTAAGACTGCTCCTATCTGGCATCAAGGAACTAGAAGACCAAGGCAGAAAAAAGATGACTCTAAAAACTGTGAATAATTCAACAAGCAACAAATGAGTAAAAACTGTTGAAGAAAAGAAAAATGGGATATACAGGCCATTCGCTAAATCAGAAATGCAAACTGTCAATCAATATGCAAAATATTCATGCTCACTAGTAATTAAGAAAAAAATTAGAAAGTCAGATACCATTTTCACTAACACAATAATTAGATAAGAACCCAAAAATATATGTATAAGGAAATTCAAATCAACATTTGTTTTTACTTTAAAAAAAATTGAAACAACAGGCATTTGATAAAATTACAATAGCCACCCTACCCAACCCCCTCCCCCCCAAAAAAGACTTGAAGCCATTAAAAACAATGACATAAATCTATACATGGTTGTTCTATCATGAACAGGTTACAGGCAACATAAAAAGCATACAGCATCAGCCATCCTGTAAAACACACACACTTACATGAGTATATATATATGTATACCTGTGCACAGAAAAGTCGAAAATTTGTACTCATCTTTTTATCCATATTTTATTATTCTTCTATGTAATTATTTTATTTGTATAATAAAGGCATTTATAGTTTTCAAGTTTTTACCTACCATAATCTATGAGCTACCTAATAACTTACCCTCAACATATAAATGTCCTCAAAAATAAGAAAATTATCAAAAAAGACATTTACATCCATATGTGTACTGAAAATAGAGGACCACAATCATTACAATTTCAGATTCTGTTCAGTGATTCTAATCACTGATTCTTCAGACTGGAGCATCCGAGCATTTTTCAAACACGGGAGATATAACTAGACAGAACATTAATCAGCTACCACCAAGTAGCATCTTGTAACAAATTGATGAGTCGAAAGCTGCCTTGTGAATACATTAAAAACCACTGAATTGTACAATTTAAAAGGGCGAATTTTACAGTTATGAATTGTTTCTATGTTTATGTTTTGTTTTTTCAGGATATCAGAGAGAGATTTTTACTTAGGCAGAACAAAGACAAGTTTAGAGCACTTCCAAAAAGAGTTGGAAACGGGTCCCCCTCATGAAGGAGAAAAGACGCCACCAAGACAAACCTTAAGAAAAAGTTACTTTCACATAAATATTCACACCTCCTACCATCACAGAATCTTCAAACCCGAACAGTGTAGCCCATGTACAGCACAAGTGTGGGTTCTGGATGGAACGAGACTCCACTACTGAACACATCACACTATTCACACCATGGGAGACAGGACAGCAGCACTGCATGTAAAGCCCCTGGAGTTAGACCTCCATATCCCTCCCTGGCTGAGCTCGACCAAAACAATAAACACACAATTACATTTGCTTATCCTTTTCCCTGAGAACATAGGAGCCCCTTGAGGGGCTATGACCTATTCATCTTTCCTAACTCCAAGGCAAGAGCAGTGTCTGACACATAGTGACTAGGAAAATATTTGAATGAATGAAATGGAAACTTTTTTATTCCTATAAAGCCCACAGAACTAGCTTTGTATCCATGAGCTACGACACACCCAGCACCACTAAAAAACCAACTGACTCTGATTTCATCAGAACTCTAGAAAAGGGAAAATAAACTTTAGTAACCCCAACCAATATGTTCTGCTATTTTCTCAGTGAATAAGGATTTGTGATGGTTCATGATATATATAACAGTCCTATTGTTAATCTAGGGAGTTACATAAACATCTTAATTAGATCTTTTACTTACGAGAATTTTAGGAGAGGTTCCAGGCCATGTCCAGGGAATTCGTTGAGAATTTCCATGGCTGTTACACAACCTACTGTTGGTATTCCCTCAGTATAATCACTTCCAAGCAAATAGGCCAAGTTTATTAATTTGTTCCGGTCCAAACCTTAAGAGTAACAATTACATTTTTTTACTTTTATTTTATAAAGACATATTACATAACATTATATAAATTAGATGTGCATGTACACATGTGTGTGTATATATATATACACACACATATATATCTCTTCATCCAACAGCCAAAAATATATTTTTTATTATTTGAAAATAGATTCTTTTCTTAAATGGCATTCTGCAATAATGGATAAGGTTTCATCCATGCTCACAGCTTTAAATACCCTCTGTGCTCTGACTCCCAAATTTGACTTCTCAAATGGATCTTTCTGCATCACAGTCACACCAACAGCTCTACTTGGGTATCTAATGGGCATCTCACACTGAGCACACCCAAACCTGCCTGAACTCAGCCTGTCTCCCTATTCTACGCTGCTCCTCCCTCAGTCCCTGTCTTCCTGAGGACAGGTCCACTGGCCCAGCTGCTCAGGACCTAGAATCCTCCGCCCCCTCTTCCAGACCCCTCCCCCAACCTGCCCCCCATGGCCCCTCTTTAGCACATCAGGTCCTACTGGATTTCGGTCTTTTCTTCACCGTAATGTTAATCCTTCCCATTCTACTCCTCCTTAGCCTCCTTGCTTTCCTAGGACAGACCAGCAAGCTTCTGCCTCAAGGTCTGTGCACTCATTTTTCCAAGGTGTCTATCTCCACCAATTGCTTCCTATTTCCTCTAGGCCCCTGCCCTAAAGTCACCTCTGAGTAAAGCCTCTCCTGACAACTTGCTCTGAGCCAGCACCTGTACTCTCAAGGACTGCAGCCTGCAGCTCACTCTCTCCTCTCCTGCTATATTTTTCTTTCTCTCTCTCTCTTTTTTTTGAGACAGAGTCTCACTTTGTCGTCCTGGGTAGAATGCCTAGGCATCAGAGCTCACAGCAACCTAAAACTCCTGGACTCAAGTGATCTTGCCTCAGCCTCCCCAGTAACTGTGACTACAGGCACCTGCCACAATGCCTGGCTATTTTTAGAGATGAGGTCTCACTCTTGCCCAGGCTGGTCTTGAGCTCTCCTGAGCTCAAGTAATCCACCTGCCTTGGCCTTCCAGAGTGCTGGGATTATAGGCATGAGCCACTGCACTCGGCCTCCTGCTATATTTTTCTATATGGCACATACCAATGACTTCAAATGATAATTTATTTGCATATCACTTTTTTCTCCTACTAGAGTATTTTATTCTCTGCTGTTCCCCCCTTGTCAATAACAACTGGTACACAGGAAGTCACGAGATACATATTTGCTGGATGAAGAGAAGCATGAATGATCAACTCCACAAACCTGGCTACAGACCCAAGGGCAGGAGACACTCCCACCTGCTTCCACTCTCCACCATTTCGGTTCACTCTGGAGGTCTCAGGCAACTAGTTGAAGTCTAACTGAGTCAGATGATTACCTAAACATGCCAGTATTTTAAGTTCTTAATTGTAATTTTAAAAATCTTATTCTTTTATATAAGCAAAAACTCACACGAAAACTTTACAGATCCACCTTTTCCATGAATGCATCAAATTCCTTTCTTGCAAAGAAAAAAATTCCTAAAACAAATTCTGAAGGTAAATTTCAGAGAGTAATCATACTCTGAAGTCTTACCTAATTGGTTGTGAAAGTCCACATACTGGTAATATTCTACAAACTTGTTTTTATTAAAGAAGTTTTTATACACATGCCGTGCTCCAAACAGCCAGACATCACTATCATCAGTGATGGTTCCACAAGTCTGGTCGGTCAGGTCTAGGATGGCGCACTGCGCCTCTGCCTCCATTGGGGCCTGGACGTAGGGAATGCCGAACAGCCTCAGGAGCTCCTGCAGAGTTAAGAGACAGAGTGACTCCCAGGGACACGCACTATACCGCCTTGACCACGGGGAGCTCAGTTCCCGCACAGTTACAGACACACTGAGGGAATCCCAGAGACGTGCACTACACAGCCTGACCACGAGGGGCGCAGTGCCACATTCAGGGGAGCCCAGGGAATGTGTTAGCTGACGCCTAAGCTGAGCACGCACCTGACTTTCCAGACACATCTGCCCAGTTACAGTAGCAGCAACCCGTTCTTGCTGCTGTTGTTGAGCTTTTAGGGAATTCTGTTCTGCTAAAAGGTTGTTCTCCAGAGTTTCCAGCTCCTCCTATAAAAAAATTTTTCATGTGTAGGATATATTACTAGTGCAACCAAGTTCATTTTTTACAAAAAAGCCTGCATTTATTCTCACTGAAATTACCAATAAGCTTTTTCTCCTTATGAAGTATTCCACTTGGATTTCTGTGAAAGATTCTGTAATATCTTTAGAGTTCCCTCACTAAATCACATGGAAAATGGAGTCTATCCCAGGCAGTAACCTACATAAAAAAGGAACCATCAGCTAGAAGATGCATTGCAAATAGCTAATAAATATCCTCCAACAATTCCCCACAACCCACTTAACTTGATTTCCTTAGTAATAGTTTAGAACACAATGTTACATTATTACCAAATTAATATCTTGCCATTCATTGAACGAATCATCTGCATCTTTTTCAGCTTCTTCCTGTGCCTCAACATTGAAGTCCTGGCTTTCAGAGTTGTCCTGTGGGGGGCTCCTGGTGTCAGCAGTGGCTTCTTCCTCCCTAATTCCTATCTTTTCCTCTTCATCTTGTTCAGAGGGAGGTCTGGAAGCTTCCTGCAATTCAGCTTGAAGTTCATCATCACTAACCACACTCTGCACTTCAATGAAACTCCCTGTACCAAAAGAATAAGGTCACTTCATCTGCACTGAAAGACTAAAATTGCCCTGAAATCATCAAAAAGTTTCTAAAGGATCCTAAAAAATGTACCCTAAAAAGGTAAAGATCTGAATATAACAGAAAACATGAAATAGTAACATATCACTACTATATGTGAATAAATTTTTTTAATCATAAATGCTTATAACTTTAAAGCAAGATTTTTCAAGTAGATAAATGGGCAATGTCCTTCAAAGTAGGCACCAAACTCTCTTAAGATTTCCCTATTAGCTTTATACACATATGTTCCAAGTTAACTAATACTGCTTTACACGAATTCAAAAAGGAGAACTGGCCAAGTATATAAACAATCATGGAGTTTAATAAATACGTTTTATGCTTTATGTTTTAATGAACCTAGTGACATTAAAGCTGTAACCTAGTGAAAAGAATCGTGGATAAGCACTCAGGGGAAATAGCCTTTCCTATTCTACTTTGCCTCTCTATTTGATGTCTTTTTTTTCCTTAAAAAATATTTGTTGGTTCTCAGCCCTCCTTCGAGGGGAATTTTGAGGGTTTGAGAAGACGACTGGGAGAAAAGAAGGGCTATGTCCAAAGAGGAGGCAACCAAGAATGAAGAAGCCAGTGGGATGCAGACATGGTTTTGAACAGAGAGAGAACAAGCATTAAGTAGATACACTGAAAATAATGGCAGCAATGTTTCTCATCATTAGGGAAATTATAAAAGGGAAGGTGAGAATGAACCCTGGGATCTTGGATTAGAATTGCAGAGATCAGTGTAAACTCATGGATTTTAACATAAAGACAGATATAAAAATAAATGTAGATGTGTGTGCTTGTGAGTCTCTGTACACATAAGTATATTTCCTGGGTCTGTGCTGAAGGCACCTGAGCACACTCAGCATCCAGCTCATGGTTTCTAAATGCCAAGCCCATCAAAAAGGACCAGGACTCCTTGGTGAAACGGCTGGTTCCAGAGCTGAGGCAGAGTAAGTACAAAATAAGCCTGGAATATCTTGGTCGAAAGTAACGAAATGCTCACAATATAATAAGGAATTGTCAAAAGCCACTTGAAGGGCCCTCCCCACCCACCTGAAGATAAAGCTGAGATCATTTGAGCAAGAAAATAAATTATGATAGTATTATATTGTAACTCACAGAATAGAATAGGAATCCAGTAGTATATACTGATTTTAAAAAATAATAAATAGGAGAGAAGAGAAAGATCTTTCTTATGGTAAGATGCCAACTAAGCAATATATAAGGAGTGACAGGAAAGCACCATTCAACAACTATCAACCATCACTGTAACAATTTATTCAGGGAAAAAAAAAATATCAATGGCTGAGTTTTGTTTTTTTTTTTTGTGGCTCAACAGGCTAAGGCGCCAGCCACGTACACCTGAGCTGGCAGGTTCGAATCCAGCCCAGCCTGCCAAACAACAATGATGGTTGCACCCAAAAAATGGCCGGGCCTTGTGGCAGGCGCCTGTAGTCCCAGCTACTTGGGAGGCGGAGGCAGGAGCCTTGCTTGAGGCCAGGAATTGGAGGTTGCTGTGAGCTGTGATGCCACAGCACTCTATCCAGGGTGACAGCTTAAGGCTCTGTCTCAAAAGAAAAAAAAAAAAAATCAATGGCTGCTAAAACAAGTGCGTGAAAGATTGTTCACATAGGGACAAAAATCCCTTTCCACAATATGCTAATTACAAAGGGGAAATGTAATTTTAAAGTGAAGGAACCTGGCAGATATTAGGAAACAAAGTGTGTGTGTGTGTGTGTGTGTGTGTGTGTGTGTGTGTAGATCCTCATTACTCTAAGTAGTTGTGGTCTATAAAGTCACTGCAAATGCTAAATTGGCTGTCGGGAAAATTGAGCCCTGATTTTTAGCAAAAAACTGGCTTCCTACTTGAGAGACCTAGAGAATCATGAGAATGGCATATGAGTTGTATGAGTACAGATTAGAAAACTGGCCTCCAAGACAGAATATGTATGTAAGGTGTGGCAATAACAGTTACTGTAAAGATTCTCCAGATTCTAAAGGTCTCTTGATGCTGGAGGCAGAGGTTGTGCTCGAGGTCTGCAGTTTTGCAAAAACAAAAGGGGAGACATTCTGTCTGACCTTCTCCATGTCCCCCTTATCAGTGCTGATGTCGGGCAAGCAGCTTTTGTCTACTTCTTCCTGTTTTACGACAATAAATATGGAGCTGAGGTTTAATCTGGAGGGCTCCTCCCAGAGTTCCTCGGTTCCCCAATACAGACTCTGTGTCAAGCCTCTTCCTTCCTCACATCAAGACTCCCTCATCTGGTAACCCCAAATCCCTTTGATTAGCCAATACTGAGTCACTGCTTCTAGAGCAAACATATACACATACACATATATATGAACATATTTCATGTAATTATCTTAAATCCTAACACCACCATCTTAGTAGATCCTCTGTTTTACAAAAGAAAAACAAGCTTCAGCAGTGTCACCCCATTAATAGGTGGCAGGACTGGGATTAAACCTGGTCCCACTGGAGCCTCCTGCTTTGCAGCACACTCCCTTACTGCTTCCACCCTCTGGCCATCTCTGCACAAGTGCTGAAACAAGGCAGTGTCTTCTCGCTCCATCCCAGTGGGGACACAGTGTGGCAGCTCAGATTCTTCCCCAGCTCTACAAATGTCCCTAAATCACCACAACAAAGACATCACAGTAAGTGCTGACACTCACTGTTACAAATATGTTTTAGTGAGTAGGCAATTTTGCAAATATGGAATCCAGGAATTCTGAGAATCAATAGTATCTATGTATAATATATGTGTAATAGAGCTACACGATATACAAAGTAGAGAAGAAGTAACAGAAAGAAGGAGAGATAATAAAGCAAATGTGGTAAAATGCTAGCAACTGTGGGACTGGGTGAAGGAGCCAAAGTGTTTTATAATAGTCTTTCAACTTTTAAAGTTTGTAATTACAGTAGAACCTCCATAGCTGACACCTCCTTAAGGTGACCTAATTTTCATAGCCTGGACATGTACCACATCTATGTATCAGCTCAGTCGGCCTAGTTCCTTAGGCTGACCACCTCAATATGTTGACCAGTTAGTTACAGTCCTGTGGGTGGTCAACTTATAGAGGTTCTACTGTATTTCAAAATGAAGAGATTTTAGAGACTAGAAGAAAACTCACCTTTACCAACTAAGGCATTCTGTCTTTTAAAACAAAAAGCAGCAGCAAAAGGCATGGCAAAACAGGAAAGGCCAAGATTCTTTTACTAGCTGTGTATCCCTGGGGAGTCATTTTACTTTTCTTTCCAAGTGTCTGGTTCTGCATCTGTAGAATGGGACTAGAGGAACTCTCAGTTCCTAGAGATGTGAAATCCGACCATTCCCTATCTCTACAGGAACACAGAACTTACCATCAGATTCACTTTCTTCAGAGTTGATTTCCACTGGTTCTGTGGACTTTGGAACCAGAATTAAATCGTGGCCTGCAGACTCAATCATCTCCTGTTCTTGGATGGCGTTTAGGAAATTCTTGTGCTCTTTAGCATTAGATGACACCACATTTTCTAGGTCACCTACTGCCTCTGAAGGAACACCTACTACGTTACTCTTTTCTTGCAAACTGACAGCACCAATGACTTCAGAAGCAGGATTTTGTCCACGTTCTAGTTCATCGTCACTTGAAAGAGCAGAGGAAGCGTATTTACTCTCGGGTGGGCAAACGTCTTCCTGCGTCTCGAGCACTGGGGTACATGTTTCATCCCTGGACACCGAACTTGCACTTGTTGGCAGTGCCTGTGTCAAGCCCCTTCCACCCGCCAGCCCAGGAGCATCCCTGGGTATAATCACTGTACTTTCTGAGGAAAGTGGGTCTTTTCCATCTTTAACGACAGATTCATCGTCTGTCTGAAAGGCTTCATTTGCCACACGAATAAACGATGTTTGTTCCTTTGCGACATCAGACTCACCACCTTGACGAAAGAAGGTACTCAGCAAAGGAGCCGAGTCTGTCAGCCCTCTCTCGTCAGGAGCGCTGGCGGCACACTCCTCCGCAGAATTCACACTGGCAGAAGCCAGCACTCCTTTTCCGCTGCTCACTGCAAGCCCATCCTTGTCCTCAGTGGAACTGTCCAGAAGCAGCCTGGTGGCTCCTGGCCCTCCCGACTGCACGGTGTCCCCTGCAGGTACCTCCACGTCGTCATCATCATCGAGAGCTCTCTGAATGGCGCAGAGAGTCCGCGGGGACAGCGAGCCTGCAGGCCTGCCCCGGTGCTGCCTTCCGTCTTCGCTCTCCTCTCCGGAGCTGCTCCCCAGCAGGGCAGCTTGCAAAGCCAGCAAAGTTCTAGGAGAAGGAGGGGCGGCACCAGCCTCTTCCTCTGCCTTCACTTTTTCACATGGAGGTGACTTAATTTCAAAACACGTGCTGTGCTTTTTGCTGGAAGAAGGCAGAGATTCTGAATCCACTTCTGCAACTTTCTTAGCTTGAATACCTTAAGAATTAAAACATTGTTCACAATGCAGTTTCACACCATGACAGCACACTTCTAGGAAAATCAGTACGAGAATACTGGTCCTCAGAAATGCAGTTACAAATTTTCATTCAGTCAGCAAGCAGGAGTTAATTCATTAGTCAATTTTAAAGTAGGCTAGCACTATAGTAGTTAATCCATCAACAGCTACATAAAATTGTTATTACATGCCCAGGATTTCATTAATATTACCCAGGGATGATAGGCTATAGAATGCAGAGGCATGACATATTTTTGGTTTTCCAAAATCGAAAAAATGATGGTGCCTGATACCTTTTATCAAGATGTAATGTGAAGTGTCTTCAGAGACCACTCTCCTTGACTCTACCTCCTTCAAAAAGCCCCCTTCATCTTCATACTGCCTTTGGATTTGTCCTGAATGTTGCTGATTCATTTCCTTTTGGACCTGTTCTATGTGCTGGTTTAGGTAGTTTTTTTTAAGCAAGCCTTTGAGTTGGTATTGTGAAAAGTCATTGGACTCCTAAAGGCAAAATAAATAATATTATGGTTTTATATTAAATACAGATAACATTACCATATCCTCCCTCTTTTCCTCAAAGGGGGACAAGGAATAGTTGGCTTTTTTCACTGATGATAGTTTCATGTTATAAACATAAAAGTTGATAGTACAGAAAACATAACTTCTTTTTAAAAAAAGATCTTTAAAACAAAAAGAACTGGGCAAAAAAAAAAATCACGAATGCTGTTTATAGTTTATTCAATGAACATTTATTGAACCCATACACATAATGCCGGCAGTCACTATGACATCTGATTAAGGCTTACCTGATAGACAACCTTCTAGAATGCAAATATATAAGCACATAAAGTGCCTAGCACAGCCCTTATCCAATAAAAGACACAGAATAAAGCACAGCAATCAAGGTTATTAGTAATAACAATCTTTATAAGGCATTTCCCATGGAGGGCATTCTCCTAAATGCTTGCACATCTACTACCTCATTTTATTCTCAAAACCATCCAGTGAAACAGATATCACTCTCCAATCCACAAATGAAGAAATCAAAACTCAGATAGGTTAGGTAATCTCCCTAGAATCACATGGTGCCTAAGTGGTGCATCTGGGAACAAAAGCTGATTGATTCACTATAACTGATTTTATTATTACAATAGTCCCCCCTACTCTCTAGAGATATGTTCCAAGACCCACAATGGGTATCTGAAAACACAGATAGTACTGAATTAACTGCCATCAGTCAGAAGACATTTCTGCTCACAAACTGAACGCCTTTTCTGTCTTCTTTTGATTCTTTTTTTTTTTTTCTTTTCAAGTTTTTTTGGCCGAGACCAGGTTTGAATCCACCACCTCCGGTATATGGAACCAGCACCCTACTCCTTTGAGCCACAGGCACCGCCCTAGCCTTTTCTGTCTTAATTAAGGACTTACCACACACTGTGGTCACAATTTGTGCAGTCTGTGGTACAATGGCAAAACTAGCAGCAATTTCTTTTTCCTTCTTTACTATTTTATGATAGAAACTTCATTTTTACTGTATTTCTTTGCAACCTCAGAACACAATTTTTTTTCTTTTCATGTTAAGCCAAGAACTGTTACCTTTCACTTAAAGTAAGCACTTTATGGCTCCTCTTCAGCTGTTCAAATTGTGCTTCCGGGCCTTTATTGAATAAAATAAGAGCCATCTGGACACAAGCACTGCACTACCATGACAGTCAATCTGATGATAACCAAGGTGGCTACTAAGTGGCCAACAGGCAGGGAGTAGTTAGAGTAGAGACAAAGCGAAGATCCATGTCTCCGGTGGGACACAGGGACAGCATGAGATTTCTTCAAGCTACTTAGTATAGCAGTAATTTGAAACTTAACAAATTATTTATTTCTGGGATTTTCCACTTAATATTTTCAGACCATACTTGACTATAAGTAACTAAAACTATAGAAAGCAAAACTGCAGATAAGAGGGGACAACTATATTATGACCAACACTACCATTACTGCTTACTGTCACTAGAATTATCAACATTACATCTATGTCATGTACAGATGAGACAAAGGGCCAACAGGAATGACTTAGAACTTCTCTACTACATCAAAATTACAGATCCAATGAGCTATGAGTCCATAGTATTCTACAGTCTATCACTACCACAGACTTTAGAGTTGCAGAAAGAAAATCAAGAGAAGTAAATCATTGGGGACTGTCTCTTTTTCCTCATATTTTTCCCACTATTGATTACATAATAGAAACTACCACCCAGAGATCCATTCATGCACTAGAAATAAAATGCCTGATAGACAGACTGAGCCCAGATTTTCCCCTAAAGTGAAAATAAATTTGCTTCTATCTTTTGTATACTCAAAGACCCAAGAATATCATTTCTGTACACTTTAGTATTTTCCTATGTTCACATTCTTTGTGGAAAAACAGAAAGGAGTGATGAGAAAGGAAATTTATCCTGCCTTTTTTGTATTTGTGGTATCAATTTAAGAATTATTCAAAAGTCTGTAGAAATAAAAGTCACTACCACATCCATTCACAAGGGACAATAATGCTACAAAACTTATATTCTGTCCATAGTATATTAAAGAACTATGTTGGAAATAATAGGTGGTAGCAGCAGAAGAGAAAAAAGAACAAGAAGAACTTGTTACTATCAGCTAAACACAGGGAGTAATTAAGGGTGGCGCGGCCAGGAGATGTGTCTGACAATCCCCAACCTCATACACACACCCCCACTGCAGCTTTCTGAGGCTACAGAGCCAACAGAAGGTGTTCCAAGTTGAAGAAGCCCCAATCTCCCTGTTCAGAAAGAGGGGAAAGGAACTTGGAGACCGAGTGGCCTTTCTAGGGCTGTAGTAAAGAAAGTATGCCTGCAATTTCAAGTAAGAACATATTTTCCCACTGTGATTAGATTCCATATTGCTATTAGTTTTTGCAGACAAAATATACTATGAGTTAAAGTAAATTTTATGAACTAAGCTAAGAATTGAACCATCAGGTTTATTCTGGGCACTTACTATTAGAAAGATACAGAGGTGGCTACTGAAAATACAGAGGTGAGCACAACAGACATGGCTTGGAGCTTACAACTGGAAAATGACCGTTCAGAGAGGTGTAAGAACACAGAGCAGGAGAAAAGACCTCATCTTGGGTGGAAAATCTGGAAAGACTTCTTTGATAAGTACTTCTAAGCTCAAACTTACAAATTACATGATGCCGCATAGGCTCTCTGAACTATATGAATGCTGTTACTATGCACTGAGATATTACAGATGTACTGCTTATCGATTTTTCTTCTGTGTAATAAGTTTTAATGATGTTCTTAATTCTACTAATGTACTATTTACATTTCACCTCTGGCATTGCTTCAAATAACGTTCTTCTTCTCTTGGTAAATTCTTTCATATCAGACAAGATTTCATGCTTTATTTCAGGGGGCAGGCTGCTGAAGTCCTCAGACTCAATATCTATTGCTTGAGGATTATGAAAGAACTCTTCCTGCAAAGAGTAAAAAATAACATCATGAAATTTACATTTTGTACACTTAAGTTCTATTCACCCTTACAAGATATTTATTTATAATTAACTAAATGGATATTTACTTATAATTAAATATTTATTGTGCTTGTATCATAAACACAGTTCTACATGTTCCACCACATGGCAAACACGGCAGCACATAATCTCTGCTAAGAACCAAAGTGAGCGGACAGATGAGGGGACGTACCATTCACTCTTTCCTTCAAAAGAAAAAATACTCACCAGTTGTCATGCTAGGATACCGTGGAAAGCATGCCAGATAAGCCCTACTCTTAGAAGGAGAAGAAGACATTATGATAAACAAATAAGTGAAAATAAATATGATCTGAGAATGATTTAAAGAACAGAAAGAGGGGGAACAAAGGATTTGTCTGACAGTTCAAAAAGACCTCACTAAAAAGGGGACCTGGGAACAGGGAGTTGAAAGATACTGAAGAGCCTGATCAGCGACAGTACATCCCAGGCCAAAGGAACAGCCAGTGTAAGGCCCTGAGTGTATATAACTCCATAATAATTAGATTAGATTGCTCTTAACCTAAAATGAAAAATGAAATTAAAAGTTAGAATTTACAGATATGAAAAAGTATAAAACTTTTCCTAAATTTTAACTATTTACCAAAAGTATTTTAAAATTCTCCACTAGTAAAAACAAAAAACTAATGCAACTTGCTGTCATGTACGTGTATATGTACAAACCGCAGGCACTCGGGACAAGCTTGTCATCATACTCCACATTTCCTGTGCTTTCCCTCACTCATGCTCCCGTCACCCCCAGGAGGAGGCATCAATATCAGTTTTAACAAAAAATAGGGAGTAGAGGGGGGTAAAAAAGCCCTGGAGAAGTTAATCTGTTTAAGATCACGCAGCTGATGAACAGTGGAGCCGCACTGAAATGCAAATCTTTCTAAACCTGAGGCCGACGGCCTTAACTGAGATGGCTACCACAGGACAGCACCCCACAGACTGAAGGATGCCAAGGTTTAGCTCAAAGTATTCTACCAAATATACCAAAACACTGTGAACAAATAAGAAATAGTGAATGTGGGAATCAAAGAACATTATCTGCTACACTAAGAAACTTAAAAAACAAGTATATGAAAAAACATATCTACAGTATGACCTCATTTTGTAAAAGATATTATTCATTAAAATATGCATGGTATTTATTTATTTATTTACTTATTTGAGATGGTCTCACTTTGTCGCCTCAGTAGAGTGCCTTGGCGTCATAGCTTACAGCAACCTCAGACTCTTGGGCTCAAGTGACTGTCTTACCTCAGCCTCCCGAGTTGCTGGGACTACAGGCATCTGCCACAACACTCGGCTATTTTTAGAGACAGGGTCTCACTCTTGCTCAGGCTGGTCTTGAACTTGTAAGCTCAAGCAATCTTCCTGCCTCGGCCTCCCAGAGGATTACGGGTGTGAGCCACAGCTCGCAGCCTTGTGGTACAGTTTTCACAAAACATGTCTGCAGACTTTTGGACATTCTTCTTGTCTAATTATCATCCCCTTTCATAAGGGCTGGCCTTAGTAATGAACTTCAAAAGAACAGAATCTGGTGGAAAGGCTGTTGTACAACTTCCATAGCTGGGGTAAAAAGGCAACATTTTTGCCTACAACTTTCTCTTGGGATGCCCACCCTTGGAACACAGCCACCATGCTGGGAAAAATCCAGGTTATGCAGAGAGGCCACAAGCAGGTGTTCTGGTTGATGACCACACTAAAGTCTGGCCAAGAGCCAGCAGCAACTGTCACACACACAAGTGAGGAAGCTTTGGAAGCAACTCCATCCACAGCTAGTATGACTCCCTCTATATAAGAGACTCCAAAACAGAACTGCCTAGTTGAGCTCATCAGCCCCCACAACTGTGACAGATGATAATAAATGATGTCCTTACACCACTAAGTTACCTCACAACAGATAACTAGATATATACATAAACCTACATCTACAAACAATATATATGTACACATGTACACTTGATACATACACATATACCCAAACAACACATAACACAGACACACACATATGCACATATTCAGCCATCTGGGGCAAGGGAAAGAATGAACTAAAATATACAAAAATGTAACCATAGGGCGGCACCTTTGGCTCAGTGAGTAGGGCACCGGCCCCATATACCAAGGGTGGCAGGTTCAAACCCGGCCCCTCACCAAATTGCAACAACAACAAAAAAAAAAAATAGCTAAGCCTTATGGCAGGGACCTTTAGTCCCAACTACTTGGGCAGGAGAATCGCCTAAGCCCAAGAGCTGGAGGTTGCTGTGAGCAGTGAGGCCACAGCACTCTACCAAGGGCGATAAAGTGAAACTCTGTCTCTAAAAAAAAAAAAAGTTACCATAAATTATTTTGGAGTATATGTTTTCTATATTTTCTACATAAGCATGTATTACTATTTACTGACTGGTTGGTTAATTGGTTATAAAAGAAAAATAGCTTATTTGCAATATATAGATATGTGTAATGGCAAATTCCACATGCATGAGTGTATAAGAGTATATTTTATACATATATGCACATAATTAATAAGGCATCTGTCTTTACCTTTTTATCAGGAACTTCCACAAATTCATACTATCTCAATAATATTATTCTTTACATATCTTTCATTTCAAACAACACATTCTGATTTCAAAGCTTATCTGAATACCTGCAATGCTTGTTTTTGATTCATTCTTTCTTGCCATTCTTTTTCATCTTCCTCTTCTGAACTGAAAGTCAAGCACAGTATCTGTTATTTTTAACGGACAACTTACAAAAATATTTCTTATATACAATGTGCTCCTCACAGTAGAGGATACAATGGTGAATAAGCCAGCAACACCTGTGCTGCCTTGGTCTCGTGGTCTGGTGGGGGCTCGTGAGAGTAAGCAATTACAGGAGGAGCCACCAACTGCCACCACAAGAGAAGAACAGGTTGCTAAAGGTGCAATAAAGAAAAAAGCTCCCTCCAATCTGGGGATCATAAAAGCCCTCTGGAATCTCCTATAATTATTTCGGTTGGAGCTAGTGTCAAATAAGTAAGGAGTCTAATTGCTAGGTGTGGGGAGATGTGTGGAGAAAAGTATTCCAGATGAAAGAACTAAGTTCTGTAAGCATCTACAAATAAGAAAAAGAAAGCCTGCCTGTGGGTAGTACAAAGAGACAAAGGGAAGAGATTAGAAAGTTATGACTAAGGAGTTGGAGTTTTATCCTAAAGAAATGTGAAACTAGGGAGTGTTATAAATAAAGAAATGACACTATCAGATTTGGGTTTTAAACAGATTCTACAACACAAAGCAGAGATTGGGCTTAGCAGGGAAGAGTTATTGCAAGGGGGTGAGATTGAAGACTAAAACAGAGTCTGGAAATGACTACTGTAACCTGAGAACAGATGAAGGTGGTAGTAATGGAGATAAAGAGAACTGGGCTGGTTCAAAAGCTGTGTTGTCTCTTCTATTCATGGAAAAAACCCAAACTCCATAAAAGAATTTAAAGATGAGCCAAACATGTATGATCATGGCCTGCAGACCCACACCAAAGAAGTCTTGAGCAAGTGGTAACAAGCTGGTTGGGTAACAGTTCAGGTTTACACACTTTGGAGAGACAAGAACTGCAGGTAAAATAAAATCATAGATGGAAGGTATACCTTGGTTCGGCCAGAAAGGCAGGACATCTTGAAGTGGAGGCATACAGGTTGCAGGTGGTTTCAAAGAGTCTCTGATTTGTAATTGGTTAAAAAAAAAATGAAGCTTTGTCTGAAGGGTTGGAATGTTGTAAGTTAAAGAATCCTGTTGATCCCAGATGAGCCTCAACACACTGACTCAAGTGACCTATTAAGCAACTTGATGGCCTGCATGGCCTTAGATCCTGTTAACAATTTAGTAACTTACTGTCAGTTTTACGATCTCTATTTTAACACTAATGCTGATCAACTATATCTAAACTCCAAAGGAAAAGGCCTGGTGTGGTGGCTCATGCCTGTAATCCTAGCACTCTGGGAGGCTGAGGCAGGAGTGCAAGACCAGCCTAAGCAAGAGTGAGACCCATCTCTACTAAAAATAGAAAAACCTAGCCAGGTATTGTGGTAGACATCTGTAGTCCCAGCTACTTGGGAGGCTGAGGCAAGGACTGCTCAAGCCCAAAAGTTTGACGTTACTGTGAGCTATGATGCCACAGCACTCTACCCAGGGCAATGGAGTGAGATTCTGTCCCCACTCCCCCCCAAAAAAAAGAAAGAAAAGAAAAAAGAACAGAAAGAAAGGAAAAGAAGAAAAAAGAAAAGGAAAGACAAAAAGGAAAGAAAAACTCCAAAGGGAGGGTGTATAACAAGGTGTGTTTAACCTCCTTTCTCTTCATGACTGGGAACTCAGTTTTAAGGTTTTTCTAGGGTTTTACTGGTCAAGAGGGCATCTGTCCAGTTGGCAAGGGGCTCAGGATTGGGAGCCACTGGTAACGGACTGGGGGTAAGGAGAGACAGGGTCAGAGACAAACTGTCAAAACTCTAGTCATCCATGTTGACTTCAAGCCCAGAAGCCATCAATGATTAACAGCCAGCCAGAGGAAGCATCATCCACAGAAGAGCTGAGAAGGAATGGCCAGAAAGGTGCCAGAACAGCATGGCACAGGCCAGGCATGGTATTAAACAGGGCGGAGATGACGAGCACACTGAGAAGTGCTGAACGTGTACTGCATTTTGCAACAAGGACATAGCCAGATGTAGTACTTCACCGTGGTGGTGAAGGGGCAATACAGAGACAGCAAAGCATAAGGGAAGCAGAAACACGTGACTTGGGGGACTTAAGTCCACAGTGGTAGCAGAGGCTCTTCAGAATGAAAAGGAATAGGGAATCACAAATCATCAAAATACAAAAACAAATAAATAAAAAGTTTAGCCTTTGATAAATATTCTAAAAGGTATAGAGAATGCATATTTCAGTGCATTAATAAATTCCCACATGCCTCATCAGGTAGACAAAACATAAAGGTTTAAATATGCCTGAATACAGCAGTGATTAAAATAGCATTCTTAAATAGTTACACATTTACCTATGTTTTTCTTCCTCTTGTAAAGGAGGCAAAACATAGATGTCATCTTCTCTTCGAACCTGCGTGAGACTGGGCAGTGCTTCATCTCTGTAAAGAACACACGTCTTACACGGCAGGAATTGGTATTTTGAGTTGACAGTGCTGCCGGCTGCTCACACAAACCCCACTCAGAAGGTGACCAGGAAGGACACACACAGGCCTGATGTCCCCTCCTGACCCGGCCCCCTCAGCTCCTGCCCTGGAAGGGAAGTGCAGCCCCTTGCTGGGGCTCCTCAGCTCTCTGGAGTCAGAAGGAGCAGGAAAGTGAAGGTGTGGGCAGTGGGGCACTACGGCTTTCTTTCTGGTTAGCACAGTTGATTCTCACAGAATGGAGAATTTTCGCAACTTCAAATTACCAAGTCCAATGACATCACTTCTTCCTCTCATTTCACTCCCTATTTTCTGTTCAGTTAAAATTAGATAGGGAAATACCACACGAATTCAACACAAGAATTTGTTTATTTCTCTCTAAAATTAATGTAATTTTCCTCTTGCCTTTTGCTTCGGAAGGCAGTTTTGATAGCTTGTCTTTTCAAAAATGTTTTCAAAAGCTTCTCTGTAGTTTTTCGGGAGTCACTGGATGCAGAATCCTTTCTCAGCCTTCTCTTAGCCTACGGAAAAAGGACGTGAGGTTTGGCTTCAGGATTTTAGTCTACAGAAACATTTCTGCGGGTGTCCCGCGTTGGCGCGGTGGCCGCCTCCGCCACCCAGGCCCTGCAGGGGATGCCGGCCGGGGTCGCGGCTCCCGGGGAGCGGGCAGAGCAGGCTGGCGGCCCCCGAGTGGTCGGAGGCGCTGGAGGCCGTCACGGCCGGGCTGCGCCACGCGGTGGTGGCCGTCCCCACCGATACGCTGCGCGGCTGGCCTGCTGGCGAGTCGTACCGCCCTAAGGGCCGCTCTCGGTGCGCCAGGGCCGCGTGGCCCACGTCTACAGGGACTGCCACATGAAATCACAGACGAGCTCCTGAAAGACTTGCCAGGCCCAGGGACTCTGGCGATGGAACGCACAGCGACTGTCAACAAGGACCTGAACCCCCTTACTGCTCTTGTAGGCATCCAGATTGCTGACCACGCCTTTATGCAATATTTCGCCCAGATGTTTGGAGAACCTCTTGCACTCACTAGGACAACCTCAGCTCCCAGACCACTTCTCTTAATGGTGAGGAGTTCCGACACCTCTGGCCTCATTTGGGCTTGGTCATTGATGGACGACCAATTGGGGTGGCCAAAGCCCTGAGTGCTGCCTCTGCTCAACTGGAATTTATTTATCTGCCTGGAAAGCTTGGCATTATTCGTCCTGGCTGTGCCCTGAAAGAACTAGAGCTGTCCTCCTACAGAAGCACAGGCTGCTTCCCTCACATGGACCCTGCTTGGGAAACTCAGGAGAGAAGGCCCAGGGACTGGTGCTGGATACTTAGCATCTGTCCACTGGTGGTTGGCAAGGCCTCATTTGCAGAGGTCACTGGAGCTACCCCACTAGCCTGACCCTTTAGGCTACAAAGAACAATCACAGAAAGTGCTGGTTTAGCCTCACACCTGGGGAAAGGTTCCTTTCGGCCAGTGACCTTTTTCTTATTTATTCAGAAAACAAGTTATAATTATACCTGGGAACCCTATAAAACCTTTATTTAATCCAGTGCTGGCAGCATGTTGTCTTCATTCATATGTGTACGAAGTGTCAAACATAATTATGGTTGGGCATTTGAACTTTATTTTTCCTTAACATAAAAAATGCTGCTATAAAAGATATTTGTAAATGGTTAAAAAAAAAAAAGAAAGAAAGAAAAAGAAAAAACATTTCTGTGGTTTTGGCCCTGTGGCTCACACCTATGAAACTGGCATTTTGGGAGGCCAAGGCAGAAGAATTGCTTGAGGCCAGGAGTTAGACCAGCCTGAGCAACACAGTGAGAGCCCAATACTACAAAAAATCCAATAATTAGCCAGGTGTGATAGCACACACCTGCAGATGCAGCTACCTTTTGCCAAAGGGGGAAGATTCCATGAGCCCAGGAGTTTGAGGTTGAAGTAGGCTACGATGATGCCACCACACTTTAGCCTATCTCTAAAAAACAAAAATGAAGTTGAGTCCCAGTGGGTGTTGTCATTTGGATTATCTTTCAGACATGAGGTCTCCCTATGAGCACAGGTTGGACTCAAACTCTGCGACTCAGTGATCCTCCTACGTCAGCCTCCCACAAACATTTTTCAGAACTACTAGCAGAAAAATAACTTTCTCATTCTTTTATATCATATCCAATTTCCTCCTTAGATAGTCCACCTCAGTCACCACATAACACTGTTTACTCCTAAAATCCAATTTGCCTATAAAAGAAGGCTTGCTGTTACCAAAGATACTCCACCTCAGGATGAGGATAGCATTTCCCTAACAGGGAGTCCACGATGTTCTGAGTGGCAGCATGGCCGGAGCACATACGGGAAGACACTCTACAGGCAAAACCCTCAACTGTGAGATTCCCAGTGGTTAGTTTTATGTAAAAGTTGTATTTTATTATTGTACTCAAAATGTATTCTCATAAAATTTTTTTAAAAGAAAAAGTATTTATTCAAGATAAATAGAAATGCAATTAAAACTAAATTGGGTATGTGTTAAAGTAAGTCTCAGTTTCTAAAATTCCAAAAAGAAAGTAAAAATTTTAAGTGAACCATTCTAAAAATGCAGAGAAAAAAATTGATTGACACTTACCAAAAAATTAGGTGACACTTACCAAAGTCTGTTTCTTCAATAGTGGAGCATCCCCATCAAACACAAAAATAGGACGAATTCGAAAAAATAAGAGTTTGCAGAGCCGATGAAACAAAGTGAGAAGATGAGCATTTTCTATCGTATTCCCATGGCGGTCCCGGACTCCTTTAAGTGCTTGGTTTAACCAAATGCTAATATCTGAGAGAATTGTTAATGAAAACATTTTGGAATTTCTTCCCTCATACTCACGATTTCAATTTTCTAATAACTTATACCATCCAAACTTTGAACACTAAATGTTCATCACTATTCATCTGAAAATGAGAAATGTTTGGACCTCATGGAATCTGTCTTAAGTCAGTTAACTTTATTTGCCCTCTTGTTATAAATATTCATGTACTCAATTTTAAAATCATATAGAGACAGATTTGTCCTTTAAGATGGCTAATTGCAAAGAATTGTTTCTTTAAAAAAAAAAAAAACTAGTGATCTCTAAAGAGTATTAGTAAATTAGTGCAAAGTTTCTGGAGGAAATTCATGTATAAACTTAAAATTTACGTTCTATTTTACCTAAAAATTCCACTTTAGATGTAGATCCTCAGAAAAATCACAGATTCACAGTAAGAATATCTACACGAATGTTTATTTAGAATAATGAAAATATGAAAAACAATTTAAAAGTTTTCTAACAGGTTTTAAAAAACTAATTATTATATACCTCCTGACATACTAAGGGGCCCTTAGAAAATGGAAGTTACAGAAGCACTCACAGTGACAAGGAAAATAGTCACGAAGGAAATAAAACAGGTGATGAAAGTACATGTATAATTCCACTTTCTAATAAAAAAATTAGAGGTTCAGACACTAAAATATTAAGTGGTTACATCTGAGATTAAAGGTAAGGCATGTTTTTGTCTTATATTTTTAAATTTTTCTACAAAGTGCTTCTTAATTTTCTCTGTCCATAAGGGAGAATAACACAACACTCCACTGGTTTTTCTGCTCGCGATCTCTTTGCCACTTCCTGTAAGTCACCACAAAAGCAGTCATATCACCAGTGCTCTTTTTTACTTCCTCTGCTTTCCTCTGCTACACTGTCACCAAGGCTAGCTCAACAGACCGCGACACCCCCACCTGCCATCCTTATCTGTACATGTAGCCAGGAGCGTTCTCCTGACCACAGACAGGACAGCCTCGCAGACGTATATGATGCCTCATGGACACCTCAAACTTAACATGATCAAAATTGTGCTCCACATCTTTTCCACTAGGCTGCTCACGCTCCATCTCATGAATGTCACTGCCCATTCACCCAAGCCAGTTTTCAGTGTCGCTTTCAAGCATGTCTTGAAGGCACAGATTAGACTTCACTAATGTATTTTCAGTGAAAACCCTTTGAAACTTCCCACTGTCTTTAGGATAATATCTAAAATTTCTTCCCAAGCCCTAGGAATCCCTGAATGATCTGACCTCTGCTGAGGTCAAATCACTGGGTTTTTCTCAAATCCTGAGTATCACTAAGCTCCTTCCTGCCCCCAGCATCTTCCCACAGGCTCCTGCCTCTGCCTGAAGCAGATTCTCCCTCTCCCAGCTCAGCTTTTTTCTACGCTGAGGTCTGTCTGTAGGTCTCTTCTTCAGCTTAGACTATGACCTCCAGTTATACACTCCTATTCAAAAATGTGTCATTCACTATGTGGCAGAAATTTTCCTACAGTGAACAAAGCATTTGCCCTGTGGAGATTACAATCTGGCCTGAGCGCCACAGCTCATTTAGAACACATGTTTTGCCCCTTGCTCCCTTTCAATGGCCTCCCATAAGTATCTCTTAAATAACATTTAATATTCACTTTATATTTAAATGAATGTACATTGCCTAACTTTTACCATCATAAAAAAGGTCCATCACCAATTTACTAAAGAAACATCATTTAACAAAACCAGTGGGGAAAGCTAGCTATTGCTTTATTTATTCCTCTAATATTTGGTACCACCATGAGCCAGATGAATCCAAGACCCTAGGAATACATACCACTAGGAACAAGAGATATGGTTCCTATTTCCAAGAAGCTTGTATTCGAGTAAGACTTGACAATAAAGAGAGGAATAAATATAGAATGTGTTAGGTTTTGGTTAAATGCCCCCCAAAAGGAGTAAAGTTTGATTGGGGGAAGATAGTGCACTTCAGTTAGGCAAGGCCCATCTGAAGCAGTGACAGAGGCCCAAGTGAACAAGAGACGTGGGCAAGCAAACCAGGAAGCAAAGGAACAGCAGCTGTGAAGGCCGTGAGAAGGGCCCATTCCAACGGTTTGGAAGATCTGTGCACCAGGAAGGAGGAATGACTAGAGTTGACAGACCCTCCCCCATCCCGAGTCTAAAAGGTGACTTAAGGATCACCCTGGTAGACATGAGAATAAACTATAAGGAAACCAATTTTAAAACTAGTTACAATAATCCAAGTGAGAACCATGAGAAGTGGCCGGATAAAGGACCCACCTTAGAGGTGGGATCTGGTGTGCTGGATTAATGTTTCTGCCTGCGCCACTACTGCACAGGATTAAACGAGTTTCCAGTTGGCCCACTACTTTAAGCTTTATCATTACAAAGGAAAATCAAATTTAGGTCAGTAGCTCTCAACGCTGCTATCCCTTAGAACAGATATGAAGCTTTTGAAACAGGCAGACTAATAAACTTCATATGCTAAAAGAGTTTCAGCTTAAAATTCTTAAAGAATATGTAAAATTAGACAAGCTGAAAATATTTACATAATTTCACTTATCTAATGTCAATGTATTTATACAAGGCAAAATTAAATTCCTCACAGGCCTGGGAAAAGCCAAAACCCATTTTAGATGTAAGACCCAAAAGACCAATAACAATTTGAAACAAAAAATTTCTTTAATTCTCTAGTTAGGTGACTTAAAATTTAATTAATCTCCATTAGTATATATAGCAAAAGAATCAGTAATATCTTGCTAATGTTCTTAAATGAACTCTACAAACATCCAGGTCCATAGGAGACAAAAATAAAACTTAATTCTGTATTAATACAGACATTTAAATTGTATAAATAAGACACTCAGCTAAACAGATGGTTAAAAGACAATTTATTTACAGAAACAAGACTAAATTATGGACCTGGTACAGTCATAGGTTAGGTTCCGCATTAGCAAACAGTACAACAAAATCTAAATACAGCAGAACCTCCATAGTTAACCACCTCCCTACACCTCCTTAAATTGACCAAATTTTCATAGACCAGACCTGTACCACATGTACATATTAGTATAGTAAGCCTACCTCCTTAAGTTGACCACCTCTGTATGTTGACCAGCTTGTTACAACTCCTTGAGTGGTCAACTTACAAAGGTTCTACTGTATATTTCGGATATCTGAATTCCCATGAAAATGAAACAAAGCAAAAAATAATTGTAGAACCATAAGACAGTCACCTTTTACATATATGTATATGAAGTTATATAATACGTACATGTAGTTGCCTTTATAACTAGAGTATCTTTGACAGTCATCTTTAGATAAATGATTCATTCTCTCAGAAAAGTCTAATAACGCTATAAAAAATGACTTCACATCCCAAAAGGGCCTTTTTGAGCCATCCACAAACAGATGATCTAAATTAAATTCTATACCTTTTACTTTGACAAAATCCTAAAAATTCAGAAAGCTAAACTTCGTGTGTCATCTCAGTGATTTTACAATTCATCATAAGAGCTGCAACATAAAATGATCTCACCCTTTGCTAACGTTTTAAGAGGTTCCCTGTCACTGAAAACCGTCCTTTCAATCTATATTTACAAAGAAATCTTTAAAATGTCTAAACTCTTTAGAATGCAGTAACACTAACGAACCGTTGGAGGGCAGCAACAGAGCAAGTACTTTAAAAAGCTTTTCGCGTAAGGCACCTTGCATAAAAATTTACAAGCCAAAATTTCATTATATGTATTTGAAGATTATTCACTTGGAAAAATAACAATATTACTATATTTTTAAATTATCAATTTTGCATTCCTTATAACTCTTCACATACTGAAGAATTACAGCTCTTCAATGACTCCTTTACTGAACTCCCATACACTTTTGAATTGCATCTCTCCCTCTCCTCCCTTTTGCCCCTCCCCCAGCAATTACTTGCATAACTTTTCCACAAGCCTATTAGCTCCAGGCCTTATACCACTTTCGTACATGGGTATCTATCAGCTTCTGGGACAAACGAGACACTGAAAAAAGAAATTGAATATGTGAATAAAAAGATTAAAATTTCAAAATCTGTATCACGTTTGATAATTAAAAAAAAATGTTAGTTTAACAAGTTAAACATGCATACGAACAGTCCGTTAAAAAGACGATTTTTAAGAAGTCAAACACCTGTCCACACTAACTTTACTCTTTCTATAAAATGTAAGAAACACAAACGGGGCAAGAGTCAGGAAAGCAGACAAAACTGTCGGAAATCTACTTCGTTCTCCATCCTGACCCCCCAGGTGGGATAATAATTTCAAGATTTACAGTATTAACAGTGTCAGACACTAACCTTCTCATTTAAGTAATTCCTTTATTCCTTACATTTATCTTGTGTGCAGGTATTACCACCATCACTTGGCAGATGGGCGAACTGAAGCACTGCTCCAAAGTGATAAAACCAGAATCCACATAACTTTATGATTGCAGAGTCTGGGCAAAGTGGACACGGTCTGCTCTCCTTCTTAAGTCACTTCCCCAGATTCAACCAACGCAGATACAAATAAAAATTATACATTAAAAATATAATTTAAAGAGACAGCATAACGACTGTTTACATAGCACTTACATTGTATGAGGTATCTTAAAATACACCGGTGTGCGTATCTGATATGCAATTACGATGCCATCATATAAGGGACTTAAATATCGTGGCATTGAGGGGGAGGGGAGATGCCAGAACCTGGTGGAAAAAGATTCTAGTTTACTCTCCCACCCCTTCGCCAAAGATTAGCATCCTGCCAACACCACTCTGGGATCAGCAGCCGCCAGTGCATTCGGCCACGACTCCCGGGCCGACAAGGATACCGACGGCGAGGATCTTCCCTTCCAGCGTCTCCGGGCTGACCTGCCTCCCGGAGCCCTCCAGCAGCTTCCAGAGCCCCTGGACCCCCATGGGGCAGGTGAGTTCCCAGAGGTCTCGGGAGAACTTTTACTCGAATTCTTCTACAAAGGGCGGCACCCCCGCCCAGGCCCCCGGGGAGGCGCAGGAAAGGTGAAGAATAGTACAGAACACACGGTTTCCCAGGCGGAACCGCGTCAGGACAGCACCAGGAAGGGGGAAACCCCGGACTGCCCAGCGGCTGACACCGCCCGGAAGGAGAACGCGACCCGAGAAAGGCCTGTGGCGGGAGAAGCAGGGCTTCGCCTGGTCCAGAGGTTTGGCCCAAACGTCTACACGCCTAGGAAGACGGAGCCGGAGCCGGAGCCGGAGCCCCTGCGAGGCGGCAACGCAACAGAGACCAACAGCCGAGAAATACCCTGCCAGTACCATTCGCCTTCGGCTCGTCAGTAAACCCACCACAAAAGGAGGCTACGGAGGTTGCGTCTAATAAGACGCGCAGAGCGGAAGTCCCGCCTCTCGGCGTGACGCATATTCCCCGCGCCCATAGGCCTAGCAAAGCGAGGGCTCCCGCGCGGTGTTTGTGTCTTTGTAGGCAGCTACTTCCCCGCAACCCGGCATCCCTGGAGTCGGCGGTAAATGTGTGCGAAAGGCCCTTCTTGCTCAGGTGACGATTTTCTACGCGCTTGTTCAGTACCAGTTTCTCCCCACTGTGCTGCCGGTTGTGAACACTCAATACTGTTGTTTTACACTGGAGAGACAACGGAAAAGTGGACGCTCCCTTGGTGTTTTCAACTCTGAAGAATTTATTTGTACGCTAGGACGTAGTAACTAGAGAGTAATACAGTAATACTAACTCTTGAAATTAGTTTTTTCAAATATCTAAAACTTAGAATTCCACAGCTCGTTGGTCAGAAATGAGTAGAAATCAGATGCCCGAGTCGCTCCTGGAAAGGCCAAAGTTCGGGTTCAGTTCCCCAGGGTGCTTCATTGTAGTGTTCAGTATCGCTGAAGTCGTATTTGTTAAGGATTTCTGTGTCTTAACCCGTGGCTCACACCTGTAATCATAGCACTTTGGGGGGCCTAGGTGAAAGGATCACTTAAGCTAAGAAGTTGGAGACCAGCATGAACAATGTAGCAAGACCCCATTTCCCACCGCACCCCCCCACAGAGTCTCAGTCTGTGCCCCGGGCTAGAGTGCCCTGCGGCAGCCTAGCTCACAGCAGCCTCAAAACTGATCCAAAACAGACTTCTGCCTCAGCCTCCCGAGGAGCTGGGATGACAGGTGCCCAGCACAATGCCTGGTTAGTTTTTTCTATTTTTAGTAGAGACAGGGAGGTCTTGCTTTTACTCAGGAAGGTCTCTAACTCCTGAGGTGAAGCGATCCTCAGTGCTAGGATTACAGAAGTGAGCCACCATGCCTAGCCTAAGACACCATCTCTTTGTTTGCAAAAGCAGTGTTACCAGATGAAGAGAGTCCAGCCATCTGTCACTGTCAGCCAGGTGCAGAAATGGCGATTAGGTTCAACAAACTTTACTGTCAGAAGGACATGCTGGAGAACAGCAAGAGTAGTCTCTCAAATCTGTTCTGCCCTCCCATTTCCAAAAACATAGTTTTATACATAAAAGTCCAAAGCAAAAACCATGTTAACTCTTATTCTAAATAATAAATGCACCCTTAACAATAATCAGCATAACCTGTTTGGACTAAATCACTTTTTAAAGGTCCTATCAAATACAGTCACATTCGGAGGCACTTGGAATTAGGGCTTCAATAAATGAATTCTGGAGGACACCATTCAGCTCAGAGCACAAGGCTGTTATATGACTCAGAGAGATCAAAATAAACATCTGCTTCACCCCCAAGAAAATTCTTACAGCAGAGTGTAAGGTACATCAAAAATCTTTAGACTGGAGACTTAAGAGGTCGCTTAGGCAATATTTATGGAACTCCTGTTAAGTGTCAGGAGTGGGGGATATAACAGTCAACAAGATAGTTCTTGGTTTCAGTAAATTTTCAGTTTTCTATGAAGCCATTAGGATAGGCCCTAATCCAATCTTACTGATGTCCTTGTAAGAGGAAATTTAGACATAATGAGAGATTCCAAGGAAGCGTAAGCACAGAGGAAAGGCCACTTGAGGACACAGAAGTCAGCTACTCAGAGACCTCAGAAGAAACCAAGCCTGCCAGCACCTTGATCCTGGACATGGAGCCTCTAGAACTGTGAGGAAACACATTTCTGTTGTTTAAGCCACCCAGTATGTGGTGTTTTGTTATGGCAGCACCCTAGCATACTAAGATACCCTGTAATCATAGGCAAGTGTCTTCAGAAGTGAGAACCTCAGTTCCTGCCAGTTAAATAGGAATGCCACCTACGTTAAGGCAGTGTTTTTCAACCTTTTTTTAATCTCACAGCACACTTGAACCTATAGTTAAACTTTCACAGTACACCTAAATTATATTGATCAGGAAAAAAAAAGAGTACATGAAAAAGAATATATTTTAACTGTACTTTGAACTTCTTTCAAAAATAATTTAATTAGTGATCTTTAAAATTTTTAGTGAGACATCTAACAGCCTATCATGGCACACCAATTGAAAATCACTGGTCTAAGGGTTGTTCTGAAATCATTAACAATGTGAAACACCTGGCAATAGGATTCAACTTAGTTTGTTGAGCAAATGATTGGAGAAGGGGGATATGCCTGAAATTGAGCAGCAGAACATGATGGACCCTAGAGCAGCTGCCTGAGCCACTCCCGAGTCCAGAAGGCAAGTTGGGAGGTACCACAACTGCTGCATCAGCTGGGCCTGATGTTGGGACATAGTTCTTTAACAGTAATGGTAGTAGGGAAAGGAAGAGTTATAAGATTTGATCTAAATGAAATTTTAAATTTTTCCTGCCTGGGAACTGAGTGAAAACATAGCCAATGTAGGTATTTGAGTCTTGTCAATACTTTTTAAAACCAAAACAGGCCTGGAACACTGACTCACACCTGTAATCCCAGCACTTTGGAAGGCTGAGTCAGGAGGATTGCTTGAGGCCAGGAGTGTGAGCTCTACAGATTTTTTTTAATTAACCTCTTGTAAATTTTTTTTAAAAAATTAAGTGGGCACTGAGGCACACACCTGTGTCCCAGCTGTTGAGGAGGCTGAGGTGAGAGGATCCCTTAGGCCTAGGTGTTATGAGCTATGATGACACCACTGCACTCTAGCCTGGGCAACAGAGGGAGACACTGTTTCAAAACACAGGCAAAAGAAAACATTCCTTAAAGAGTGAAATATACCTTCAGAGGAACAGCTGGTGAGAAGTTTATATATTTGATTTTCAAGGAATTATCTCCTTTAGATTCTCTTTGAAGGGCTCTCTATAAAGAATCTGAATAGTAAAATACACATCTTTGAAATAACCGTAAGCTTTTAAAAGACACTTCCTATGTACAAGGCACTGTTCTAAATGCTACATGTATTTGTTATTCTTTAAAAGCATTCTAAAGTAGGTACAATTATTGCCATTTTACCAAGGAGGAAATAAGCACCAGGTGATGGTTAAGTGCAGAGCCAGCATTTGAACCTTTCATCGCATCTGTGGAAACTCTAGGAACTGATCTCTTGAAATAAAGTATGAAGGAATATCATAGTCAGAAAGAAGGACGCAATAACTCTTAAAACAGTTTCTGGAAAAGGAGTCTCCCTAAACCTAAACTCCAGTGTGTTCTTAAGAACTGCCAAACTTTTAAGCCAAGTTATTAAGCAATCATATGTATCAAGACTTCTGTAAAAATTGATTACGAACAATAAAGTGTCTGAATAAGCTCATCCTCTTTTCTTGCATGTTACCCTATTCTTTAATTTCTTGTGTTGCATTTTTCTTCTTTCCTCTTGGCTCTTCTGTGAAATACTAGGTTGACTAAATGGAATTGCTGATATTCAACCATGTTTGACCTACAAAAATAACTTCATTTGGTCCAACTAATATAACAATTGAATTTTCTATTTCCTATTATATTAGAAATCAGGAATTATAGTCATCATGATACATATCTTTCAATGGTTATAAAAGTAAGATTCAAGACAGTTTCTTATAACACACTAGGTTAGGCCAAAAAAGACAAATTATCATTTACTTTCAAATTATAAGGGTAATCCCCACCTAAAACAAAGGTTCAAAAACATTCACGTGACTAAAAGTAGAAAACAAAACTTTATTTGATGAAAACTTTAAAAGTTCCGGTGTGAAATAACAAAATCAACCTACAAATCTCTTTCAGTCCTTTGCATTTCCAGCAAAATATTCTCTTCAGAAAAATGACCATTTCGTAATATATATTCCCTTCTGTAGGCGAGGCATGTATGAGTGAATAAATGGATATAAAATTCAAGAGAAAATAATGGAAATATTTTAAAAATAAAAATCTGAACCCTCTCTTTGAGGTGTATTGCGATATGGTTACCAACATATTCAGCACCTTGTAATCTCCAAGTTACTGATTTGAGTCCTGAAACAAGCCCCTGAAATAAAAGAACAAGAAATCCTAGTTGTTTGCAGGTCACAGGTCGGCAGCAGAAGAAAAACTGACAGCAGCTAGAGAGGAGCTCAAATATATGAAGTCTACACTTCTGAAATATTTAACACTTAACTTCAAACATCTTAACTGTCCCTATAGTTGAGAAAGGGAAACAGCTCAGAGTATGGAATATGGACAGTTGTCCTCTAGGTGATGCTGACACTCCTAATGGGTCTTCAATGCTGTTACCAACATATGATTCCATATCAAGGAACCAATCAAACGTCAGGAGACCTCATTTCACAGAAAAACTTGGGTATACAAACTTCAGATGCCACTTTTAATTTTTTTACTCTGCCCTAACACGACGTTTATGCTAGACTTATGGCAGTCATACCACGTCAAAAAAGTAAAAAATATCTCTATTAATGCATGAAGTCACTCAATTTGCACCAATAGAAAGGATGAGTTTCTTAATTAAGTCTTTTCTCTTTTGCCCCAGTGGTGAGAATCCTGAGAAAGTTAACCAGGAAACAATGAGGCAGGCAAGTAATGTGATAAGTAAAAGAATTATTAGGCTCATGAAATAATTTTAAATGAGCTTTGACCATGAGTGAAAACTAGAGATTGACAGCCCTAATATTTTTAAGGGTAGATGGTGCCTTACATCTCGAAGTTAAGAATAAAACTATCTAAGCAAATGGCTAGGAATCAAGTCATAAGAAATCACTTCATGCTTTAGTATTTCAAATATTGATGCTGTTAAGTGGATTTGTGTTTGACTTATTTAGATAGCAGCTGTACTTTTATTGAATTTGGTGAAACTTTCTGTCCAAATTATTTATATACTCAACTTTAAAAGGACAATAATCTGTGCTTATTTGCTTATATATCTGAAACCACCCATCATAATCATGTACAGCTTATTCACTGACAAGTTTATGTTTTGTACCACAAGATCAGTTCCTATTTAACATAGACTTACTAAAATCTACAGTCTTAATGCAGTCCTCTATACAACAGTTGAATGCATAACACCAATTTTTCAGTAGCCAGCACAGTCAATCATTCCCATCATAATCACTGTAACCCTGGTAGGCACTGTTCCTTCTCTCATGGATACTAGACATCCTTTTCCATGCTGAGTCCTGATGGAAACTAGCACTGAAAGACCGGCCTAGACGCCCATGATGCTTCTTAGAAATATTATCTTCACTCTCTGATTTGGCAATTCCATGGGCATGTGGAGGTTGTGATTCTTGTCTAATGGTTCCAAATGGAAAGTTCCAAAGGTCAAATTTTTGCCAGTGAAGTCTCTGGAATGCTATGATGCAATGCAAATTTCCCCCAACCTAAGAAGAAAAAAAAACAAAAAAGTTGAGTAAAGAAAATGAAGAGACATTAATTGTACTAATTTGTGAGTCCCTATGAACTCTTTTAATTTTTCCCCTTCTTCACCTACCTCAAAACAGTATTTTCCTTCCAAACATCATCAGCATATCATCCTGTATCTTTCCTGATAGCTGCCTTTCCAAAATATACCCATGCCCTCAGGAGCCCAAATACCTTCCCCAGCCCCCACCTCTCTACCACTCACTCTCGACACACTATAACCTCCCCATCTTCCTAATTCATATACCAAAACCAACATCATCCCTCTTCCTTTCTCTCCTATTCTTCTTACCGTTTTATAGGAATACTATTACAGCAATGTAATTGTAGATGTCTACAATCTACAGTACCATTTCCTGAGAACCTTCCCCCAAAGCCTTATTTGTATACATGGCTCTATCCCATGGCCACAGTTAATTTGGCCCAAGCTGGGCTAAGACTGTGAAACTGGACCCAAGGCAGGTCAGTCTCAGTCCAGACAGTTCATCTAAAAGGGAGACACAAACTGAAAGATGGTGATATTCAAGAAGTAAATAATCAGAAAACAAAAGAGCTATAAGCAATATATAGCCCCTCAAAGAAATGAGAGTCTACTAGCTACTTGGCCAATAGCTACTAGCTACTATCAACCCAATACCTGGTACCATCCCCTTATGACTTCAGGCTATACTTGTTGCCATTGAATTTTAATTTTATACTCCTGTGTACTTAAATAATTTCCATTTTTTTTTTTGTTTTTGTAGAGACAGAGTCTCACTTTATTGCCCTCAGTAGAGTGCCATGGCATCACATAGCTCACAGCAACCTCCAATTCCTGGGCTTAGGTGATTATCTTGCCTCAGCCTCCCGAGTAAGTGAGACTACAGGCGCCCACCACAATGCCTGGCTCTTTTTCTGTTTTGCAGTTCAGCCAAGGCCAGGTTTGAACCCACCACCTTTGGTATATGGGGCCAGTGCCATATTCGATGAGTCACAGGTGCTGCCCCCCCCCTTTTTATGGTTGCAGTTTGACTGGGGTTGGGTTCGTACCCACTACCTTCAGTATATGGGGCTGGCACCCTACCCCCTGAGCCACAGGAAGAAGCTTTGTTTTCAATGTCTGAAATCCTTTCTTCTGACTGCTCCATTCTGTTACTGAGGGATTCTACTGTATTTTTCATATCTTAGAGTTCTGCAAATTCTTTTCTCAATGTGTCTACATCTTTGGCGATTTTACCTTCAAATTGATTCAATTCTCGAGAGAACTTTTGAATTATTTCTAGAATTTCTAATTTCAACGTTACTTCCATTCTGTTAATCTTATTTGCCATCCAAATTCTGAATTTGATTTGTGACATCTCCGCCATTTGTTTATGAATGGGATCTTTTAGTGTGTTCGCCTTGTTGTTCCTTGGGGAATTGATTTACTTTCATTATTCATGTTGCCAGAATTTTTCGCTGATTCTGCCCCATGATTATTTTCACCATTTGGCTAGATGAGCAAGTAAGATGAAATTGGATTTGGGGCTCCTGAAGTAGTGACTAATCAGCCCTTTGCCCAAGAGCTGGGAATGGTGTCTTTTCCCCTACAGCTTTGTGAAGGATGCATACAGTAATGCAGCCTGATACACTGGAGACCTGTTTGATGTGGTGGAGTAGGTGGCTCTGTCTTGTTTTCAGCTTGTCTCTGTCCAATCCTGGTGAATCAGTAACTCTGGGTTGAAGTCTCAGCTGTGAAGAAATGTAAGCAACTAAGACACCCCACCCCCCATTGGTAACAACTGGAAAAGGAAAATCAAACCTTACTACAACAGCACAACCAGGGTACTACCTTGGATGGTCATTGGGTAATTGGCCTAGGTCAAGTGTTCCAAATAATTTGTCCAAGTCAGCTCCAAGTCTCAAGTGGGAGAGTTCAAATGGTCTCCAGCAATGAGATAGGAGGTGTCTTCTAGCAGCTCGAGTGTGGCTCTCTCTAGTCCTCCATGGAATCAGAAGTGCCCACCCAGCAAATGAGTTAATCTGGGGCAGTTGACGCCTCCTTCCCCACCTTGTACCCCTCTCACATCCAGTCACTGGTAACCCCTCAGGGCTGTGGACCAGTTCCCTTCAATGAGCAGATATGCCACGGATTTGTGCCTGCCTGAGTCACAGGAAGACCTATGTCTCTTTGGCAGGCTGCTGCAGTCTGCCCCCAGACAGCAGGGGGAGCTGAAGCCTGATTACCTTGGGTGCTTAATCAAAGCTGGGGAGTTTCACTCAGTTCCAGCCCCACCCCAGATTGATGTTGTTGCCAGTTACATTCTTGTGGAATTTGTGTTTCTTTCCTGGCTATATTCCACTGTGGGCCAGGTGCTGTTTAAGTTCACAGAATCTATGACTCAGCCCCACCTTGTGCTGCTTCTGCTGTACCAATTCTCATGGATCTGATGTCTCTGTCTCTGCTGCACTTTGTGTTGGGGCCAGCATGGTTATAGCTCACAAAGGGCTCTCAGTTCCTGCTCCTTCATTGGCCGATGCCACTGCCATGCCTACTTTTGTCCCAGCTATGCTCTTCTGGGGGCTGGTGCGTCTTGGGCTCACAAAAGCACCAATTTTGACTCATCCCCACCCTGGGAGTATGCCACCTCTATTTGTAGTCTATTCTAGTTTTTGTCCGCCACCCCCCCTCGCCCTGTCTGGGAAGCTACCACTTCAGGCATACCGTTTGCTCATGGGGCCTGAGTTTCCATCCTAGATCTGTTCTGCCCATGGCTGCCACTGGATTAGAGGCCTGGTTCCCTCTGGTTGCTAAGAGAGATAGGAAGTGTTTCTCCAAAATATAACCAGAGGTGTAAGCCCTATTGTTCCCATACACTGCACCATTTCTCCCTCTCCTGTATGACTGCCTTGCACCACAGACTCTGCTTTATACCTGTGCTGCTGATTGAGCACAGACATGTAACAGCCCATGCCTTGTCCATACCTCTCAAGAAAATGCCCAAGAATCTGAACTCCATGGAGGACAGCCTTCCAGACATCAGGGTGTGAGTGGAGGAGAGTGCTGGGGGTTCAGAATTGCAGGTAAAGTATATGTTCAGTTTTATGGCTGGCAGGAGAGTGCCATGGCATACTGATGGGTCCTCTCTGGGGTTTTTAGCAGCTCTCTTCTGTGTGATAGAATAAGAAGAGATCTGAACTCTTCTTGCTTGTTTGTAGAAAGTACACTGTGTGCTGTTCTCATGGGGGAGGTGACTCCTGTCCACTTGGTGTGGGTTTTGTACCTATTGTTTGTTTCCTTGGGGTTGCAGCTTGCCTCAGCAGGAGTGATGTGCAGTCTTCAATCTTCTCTCTTGGTTCAGCTCCAAGCCATCAGCTTACTTGATAAACCTCTGTCCTTTAACTCTCCTTCTGGATGGGAGCCTCTGTGGAAAGCTGGCTCCAGTTGTCCATCTTGCCTCCTTGCCCTGAATTCTGTTTCTAATATTTGAATAAATATCAGATGGTATTTTCTGCTATATTTCCCATGTAATCTCTTGGGGGAGGTGATGTGCTCTGATTTTTCATGTTGTCATGGTTCTCCCCATTTATATTTTTAGCTTATTTTTATTTTTTTTTTGGAGAGGCAGATTCTCACTTTATTGCCCTCTGTAGAGTGCCATGGTGTCACACAGCTCACAGCAACCTCCAACTCCTGAGCTTAGGCGATTCTCTTGCCTCAGCCTCCTGAGTAGCTGGGACTACAGGCGCCCACCACAATGCCTGGCTATTTTTTTTTTTTTTTGCTTATTTGTTTTGTTTTGCAGTTCAGCCGAGGCCGTGTTTGAACCCACCACCTTCAGTATATGGGGCTGGTGCCCTACTCGCTGAGCCATAGGTGCCACCCTATTTTTAGCTTTTTAAACATATTAATTATACTTTTTTTAGGTGAAGTGTTCAGTTGTCCTTAAGTAGTTATTGAGAGATTAATCTAGTTGGGGAATCTTAGGCAGCACTCTAGAGATCTATTTTGCAAATAAAACTGGCAGGATGGAATCAGATGGAGGCCCCAGAAAATGAAGCTTAGCATTCCTCCACTGATGAGCTGGATCTTGTACTTGTGCCTCACAAAGCACCTTTTTGGAGCTGCAGTGTGAGTGTCTCTGAGGGATCACCTGGCTTAGATAGCACAAACTGATTCTGTCCTTGTGGCAGGCACACTATTGTTCATCCAGGTTAAAGAATTCACCATATTTCACTGGAATCCCTGCACTAAAAGATTTGAACTGCTGTGGTCCCTGCCAGCAACAGTTGAAGGAAGGGAATTGGCAGACAGACCCACTGTTCCCACCCACTACGATGCCAGTCTCCTCCTTTTGAAAACAAATTCAAATTATCCAGGAAACTGCAGCCCATCCCAATGGTTCCAGCTCTGGAGCCAGGAATACCAGTTGTGAAAACAAGTTTAGAGAGGCCTTGGTCTTTCCTCTGGACTGGTTGTGGACTGGATAAAATTTCGCCCTCAGCCATGGCTGGGGAGGGGTTTCTGGTCCCTGGACCTTCCCAGAGTGGGTCCCCTGAGCCTAGGCCTGTCTCCAGGTTGGCTGGAGGGGAGCCATGGATCACCAGGAACAAACACAGGCAAGACCTCTCCAGAGGCAGAGGAAAGGTGCCCCCTAGTAGGAGGGAGTTCCAGGAGAGACCACACCACTCCAAATTTAGTGCCATGTGGCACAATTTTCTCCAGCAGCAGGGGTAAGGCCCACAAAATGTGGAGGTCACTCAGAGATCTTATCAAACACACTGGGCTCTTTTGGGGGGAAGTCTGTCAGGCAACCAGAGATAAGAGAGGATAGGCTATGGGCTCAGGACTACTGAGAGAAAATTTCTCCACTTTTGCACTAGGCAAGATGGGGACCCAGAGATGGAAATTCCTAGGTGAAGGAGTACTAGGACTCTGTGGCTCTCACCCATATGGTGAGCTGAGAGGTCCTTTTCCCCCTGATTGTTCATGAAAGCCTGCAGCAAGAACCCTAATTGGGGGAGTTCTCCCCCTTCAGCACTGGGCACCTTAAGTATAGTTGTAATTGGAGTGTTTTTTGAATGAATAAAGGACAATTCACTAAGCCTGCATTCACACCCATCTATCACCAAATATGGTTCATTTTGCCTTCTAAAGAGGCTACTAATTCTCTTTTTATCTATCCTCTTATCCCTGCCCAATTTAGGTTAAGTCCTTTATGTGTAACTTGAATACCTAGTCCACTCTCTCCTTGCTAGATGTCAGGGGGATATAACAAAAAGAAATGACAGGGTCCCTCTCATATTTAGAATTCTTCTGCAACTCTCTATTGCCTGTAAGATAATGGCAAGCTTCTGAACTTTGAATTTAAAGCCTGTCATGATCTGGTACTTGTTAACCTTTCCAGCCTTATCTCTAACCTCTCCCCTGTGCCCTAAACTCAGCAGCACTCAATTACCTGCAGCCATGGTATTTTTAAAAATTCTAGTCTGACCACTTTTCCCCACAATCCCCATTACTGCTTCAGTTGGGGACCCATTATTTCTTACCTAGGTTGATGCAGTAACCTCTTCACTTATTTATCTTTCTCCTTCCTCCTCAAAGTCTTCTTTATAAAGCATTCAGAAAGATTCTATTATAACTCAAGTCATATCTCATTCTTATTCTTCAAAAGCCATCCCTTTCTTTTCTCAAAACTCTTTCATGCCTCTCACTTCACTAAACTTAAAAACCAAACTCTTCACCTAGACCACAAATTTCTGCATGATTTGATCCCTATTGTCTCTTTGACTCTTCTACCTATACTTTTCCCCTGGTCAGATACTCTGGTTTCTCCTTCCTATTCCCAGAACAAGCCCTTTGTCTGACCTTGTGGCCTTTGTTCAAGATTCAGCCACAAAGTATCAGAGAATTTAATTGCTTTTTGATGACTGAATAATATTTCATTGTATGTGTATATTGCATTTTGTGTATCCATTTATCTGTTGATAGTCATTTGGGATGTTTCCATTTTTTGGCTACTGTGAATAATGCTGTGCTGAACAATGACATAAAGTGTCTGTTTGAGTTCCTGTTTTGAAATCTTTTGCGTATATACCTGGGAGTAGAATTTCTAGGTCATATGGGAAATATATACTGAAGACTTAGCTTTTTTATTTATTTATTTATTTATTTATTTCAGGTAACACATTAACTCTTTTATTGTTGGGGATTCTTTGAGGGTACAAGAAACCATGTTACACTGGTTGCATTTGTTGGGTAAAGTCCCTCTTACAATCATGTTTTGCCCCCAAAAGGTGTGGCACACACCAACACCCCAAGACCCCACCCCCCTCGCTCCTTCCCTCTCTCTGCTC